>VZTT01059636.1:6139-37962 GCA_013400855.1 Buphagus erythrorhynchus | reverse complement strand
AAGAACTGTTATTCCTACCCCCATATCTTTGCCTGAGAGCTCTTTAATTCCGAAAATCATAGTAAAGTGAAGGGGAGAAAGGGAAAAGGGGGGTGGGGTTTATACTCTCCTTTCAAAAAATGAGTCCCTTGTCATTTTTGGCAGATACCTGTTTTTCAAACCAAGACACATATCTTATTAAAGTCTTGAAGACAAGGATCGCCTGAGAGCTGATTACAGGTGTGCACTGAATTGAGGACAACCTGTCCTCTCAATTGTCTTAACACCTTTTCCCAGCACTTGGAGGTTTCAAGAGAAGTGCCTGTACAGCTTGGTCTTATTAGCTCTGATTGAGCATGAGGTTGGACTAAAAGTCCTTGGTGGTACTTTCCTAAACATATTATTCTATAATTCTAAACCAGAGCATATTTTATAGCACAAACACTAGCACTAATAAAAATGTATAATAAGCAAAAATGAAATCTTTACCCCACGATCTAAATACATCTTCAGGAAAGGACATTTGTAAATCAGCAGCAGCAGCATCTGATGAATCCTACTTATTTTGCAGCTTGCCATTATGAGAAAAAAATCACAATTTTTTCTGGAAGATGTGTGTGAGCCATACTTAAGGCTTAGAGCCTTATGGTGATGTTGGGAAGGATGAATTAGGGAAACCTTATAAATACAAGTGCCTAGCAAAAGACTTTGAGAATATGGAAAATATAAGCGAAATAGAAATGATAGCAATTTTCGACTGTGAGGCTGAAAGCAACTGAATGTCTGAAGGCCCCTTTGTTTAGACAATGTTAGATGCCACGAATACCAAAAAGCAAACAGACATCCTCCCTAGGCATGGCAGGAAGGGTCCCAGATAAAAGTTAGAGATAAGAAAAGCAGTAAAGCATGGTAATATAGTGATTCCTATAGGTTGCATGCAAATGTTAGAGAATTTGTATCTTGTATTAGATTGGTTAGTGGAAATTAGAATATTCAACATAGAAGAAGATTTATTGTATTGTAAACGGGAAAATCGCTCTGTTGCATCATCTACTCTCTTGCACTCTTCTTCTTTCTCTTACTCTCTTACATTCTCTTATCTTGCTCTATCCCTCTCTCTCCGTCCTGCTCTGAGCTGCGGCTGCAGTTCCTAGCAGGGTCTCATATATACCCACGTCCTATGAAATAAACTGCAAACTTCAAGACCAGAATACAGAGAGCACCTGAGTTTGTTCCAAGCCGTCCTGCAGCGATTTCCTACATGGTCCCTCTCCAATTTCTCTTGAGAGTGCCTCAGCCCATTCTTCATTCCTGTATCAATAACACTTGGCTCCTGTTTTTGGCTTTGGTTAAGCTTTCTCTAACACAACTCAGAAATTTCAGTCGAAGGAGTAAGATAGTCTCAGTACTCAAATCAATATTAATTCCTTAGGAATCTTAGTAAAAGCAGCTTTTCCACACGTATCTCACACTTTCAGCAGGAGAAGCCTCATGGTGTGTGCACAGTTCATCCAGCAGCTGAAAGTGCAGAGAACACCAGCACCTCAGACCCTTAGGCAGTGGCATTATTCTGATGCAGCTGCTGGGGACATCATCCCAGCTCTATGAAAAGTCCTCCCTTGAAGCCTGGACTGGCTCAGCACATTCTTTAGTTATCAAACACTGCTTGTATCACAATACCATCTGTTAAGTGAAATAATCTCCAGAGATGGGGGGTTTTACCTTCCAAGAACCTAAGTGTCAGCTTGAGCTGTTTAATATCCTGCTTGAACTAAATCTGGCTAAAGCATTTCTACAGTTGAAGCGCTTTGCTTGTACCATGAAGGACAATACCTCACAACCCCTACTTCATCTCACTTTATTTTAATCTAGAAAAGGCTTCTAAACTCCTATTAAAAATTGGGAGCCAGAATTAAAACTAATCACACTCCATTCCCCTTTAATGTCTACATAGAATTGTACTAGCTCATGTTCCTACAGCAGAAAAGATTAAAACAGTTGATCCTCAAGAGATTTGAATTCATAGGGAATTTTCTTACTACTCTTTGATATTGTGCTATTTATTAATAAAAATAAAACTGTGCTAAACACAAAACTATTCAGAACTTGACCCTGTTCACAGAAACTCAATTTTCTGATGTCTTCAGAGAATTTCTAGGCAAATCAATAAGTTACACATGCAGAATCCCTTAAGGTCTTGCCTTGGATTCATCATAGACAGTAAGTCACTGAGAAATGTTTTGATTGAAATGTTTCAGGTTTTACAAAACAGTATTTTCTGATGATTTTTTTTAGAATTTTTCAACCAAATGAAAATATTTTATCTAAATATTTTACCTACCCATTTTACAACTAAAATATGCTGACCCAATATTCTCTGTATTTTTGACATTAGATGGTAATCTCCCTTCTCCAAGTCCACATAAAACATCACTTTTTAGATATTAAGCCTTTAAAAGCAGGTATTTTGGCAACGTTATAAGTATCAGCTGGTTTTATAGTAGGAGAATACAGAACTATATGGGAAATTAGTCTCACATTTCAATACGGATATTGATACTAATAGATTTAATCATAGGCAATTTTTTGTTCAATGTTGACTAAGTGTTGGCAGCCCAGTAAAAAATAAGCTGCACCTTTATGACACCAACTACACAGCAAACACAGTTATTGTAAGAGTTACAGTTTCAATGTTGCTTGGGAATAAAAGGAGATGAAGGCCAATTTATGAAGGATAGGTAAAATGTCAAGTCATTTTATGAGTGGAAGCACCAACAGATACCTCTGTTTTAAGAAAATATATATTTGGCTAGAAACAGACAGTATAATCTGTAACATTATCGTCCCTTTGCTGATTTATGGTAGGGAAGTGCTGCTGTAAAAGGGGCCACACCAAATTTAAAAGGAAACACGATGAGTGTGGATAAATTTATTAAATTATGGTAAGATACCAGCATTACCATTTTCCAGTGTTATAAGCATAGGAGTCAGGGGGATTTGATGCACATATAACTACGCATTACTGTTGTCGGTGAGGGGGGTCTCTGTTAGACCCCAAAACTGCCTGCTCCCAGGCAGTTCTCAGTAACAAGGTACACTTTCCAGCTGTGCCTGGAATCAGGCTTTTAGCTCTTCTGTGAAATCAGGCTTGCCTTCAAGCCAGCAGAGAGAGAGACTGAGAACTGCTGTCGAGGAGATTCCACAGAGTCTTTATTTCTTCAAAAATAAAGGGGTCCTGTCCAGCAAATCCAATGGGTGGGGTTCTAAGGGGACTTTTTACAGGATTTAAGAGTTTTGTATTTTGAACCAATTAACTACAGAATTCTATAACTAACCAATCTACAAAAGACTTTAGGGGAAAAGGAACCAATTATCTAAGAGAAAAATGGACCACTAAAATTACAGAAAGATAACACAGGGGTCTACAGGGGGCGAGATGCTTCTTGGTATTAGTCAGTCTAACAATTTCTTATCTAAGGTATCGTTTTCCATGGGGCCCATCTCAGGAGCTTGCCTTTTCAGAGATGGTCTCAGCTCCCTCTACACATTACCATTTTATTTTCTTCTTCAGCAAGTTGCCATTTTTGTGAAAAGAGAAATTACTGTCAGCTTCCATCCAGCAAAGACAGATTCTTTGTCTGCTGTCTTATAAAAGTGTCACCACTAGGCCTTTCCAGATCAGTCTCCGTATTTCATTAGATTTGACATACATTCTTCTCTGGAGTCAGAGGTTAAAAGGCTTTCAAAATCCAGCAATTCCTTCCCCCTCCCCACCTCATTCTTGATTGCTGTCTCTCTCCTACAGACAGCTGAAGGCTCTATCACGTGCTGCTGTTGTCCCTCTTGCCCCTTAGAACAAATGAACCCAAGCTGAGTTTCAACATCATGCTGCTGTCATGGGCTGATGCTTCCACACTCCTAAATAAACTGCATCTGACTTGGCAGCTGTGTTTTCTAGCATCAGCTACAGGATGCCCTAAAGCATCACAGACTATTTAGCTTAGATAATATAATAGTATAATTCACATGGAGACTGTTGCTTGTTGCTCTTCCCAAAGAAAGAACCATCAAGACTATGGTTATAGGTTGTTGGCTTCAAACACAACTCCAATTTTATGGTGCGCTCCACAGTGTTGGAACAGTTTTACTTCCCCATGGAAGCAGTCAGGTTTTTTACCAATCCAGTAATGTAAGATCCATAAAAACACATGTAGATAAATGTAAACGGGAAAATAGCACAAAATTATTGTGAAAGTTTGAGTACCTGGCTAAAAGGCTTAACCTTTAAAAAAATTAAAAGCCAGTTACAGAATAGATGTTCAAGGTGGCCTGGAAGTAGGCAGGAGTTCAGCAGACTTGCTCTCAAGCAACTTGTGCATGTATTTGAGCCCACAGCTTTCTATAAATTAAAATTTTGGCTCACCTAATTAGTAGCATACTTTTGAAGGCAAGAGGATATTAAATTTTGACCATAAGATATGTGCATCTGTCAAAAAGTTTAACAGTTCCTGACTTATTTTGAAATGAGGGATCTCTCATCTATTACAAAGAGAGCAAATTGGGAATTCTGCTTGCAGAGAAGCAGTAGGAAGAAATGGAGCAACTGAGTGTACCAAGGCAATTCATCAGACCTACCGTCCACTCTCACAAACTACAGGTGTTGAAATAGCATTTGTGCAGAGGGATACAGAAGAGCAGTGAGAGATAGGGAGGGAAATAGTGGTGTACAGAGCAGCATAGAGAGATATAAATGGAAAGAAAGATTTCCTACGGCCATTTACTTCTGTTCCTTGTGTGCTGAATCTCATTTCAGGAAGAAAAAAAGTAGTGAGTTTTACTCTGGAATTTTTTCACTCTGGAAGTGGCAATATTTCATAGGTCCACTCATAGCTGTAGCTTAGAATAGGTGCATTCTCAGCTGCTAAGGCATCACTTCAGTAATTTCATCAGTTTCTTTCCCATTGCTGCCCCCATGAAGAGGAGGCAGTGATAGCACTTTGAGGTCTGACATGACACCCCAAGATTCCACCTCCTACTTTTCCTTGATGTGTTGGCTTGGGCTTGGGTTTACAGTGTTCTCCAACCTGTAGCAAAAATTCACCACCTTTCAGAAGAATTGGTGTACATCCATCTGAAGGCATGCCTACTGCTTGAGTAAGGTCCTTTGAACAGAAGAGTCCTTAAATAAAAAACCAAACACGTATATGGTATTCCCAAATCTAGTCTTTCTCCTGCTCCTTGCTTTCTTATCCTTAATATCTTGTCTTTTATCAGGATCCAATTCACATGCCCCTCTACCTGGGCTTATCTTTTACAGAATTTGGGACTTAATACAAGTGTCCACTTAGAGAAGCCAGCATTTTTTGTCAGTGCCCTCATACATGCTTTTCTGAAACTATAAACCCATCACAACTCTCTTGCTTCAGACCACCTTCAGCCCAGTGCCATTACAAGAATCACTTTGCAGAGAGGATCTGTGTAGGATTGTGTTAGTCCTTGAATCTCTGCATTATCTGTTACAATGAGAGCTGAAAACTGGAAAGACATTTTTGAAACAGATTTTTGATGAAGACAGGTGGAGCTGGCATAGTATTTCTTGCACTGATTTGGCTCATAGTCATTCCTATCCTCCCAAAGAACATAAACGTTGGTGTTTTGGACCTCTGATTGCAGAGGGCTAGATATGAAATTTGGAAAAAATTCCCATGTCAAAAAGTCAAAAGAAATGATGAAAGGATAAGGGAAAACCAGTATAAGAATGCTTTGAAAGATGATAAAGTTAGACACTCCAGTAGCTTGACACACTATGACCTATTAAACGATCAAGTATGTAATTTACAGTTTGCAGCTATTATAGTAGTTATTTACATATTTACTTCACTGCATGAATTTCACTTATTACACTACAGTACTGTGGGTCATGACTGCTATATGCAAAAGACAAAATTAAAGAAAATCTCTTCCCTAAACACCAAAGTTACCTTGGCGTATTTGAAGAAAGACATCTGCCTAAATTAGTTTTGCTCTCCCTGCTCTCTCATGGAAGTCTAAATTCCTAAATAATTGAAGGATAGACTCAATATAGGCTCATCTTAGGGCCCATTCCTACTAGCTGATCCCCCTCTAAGTGTTATCTCTACTAAATACCATTTAGAGAAATTCTGTAATAGGTTTCATTGTGGTCTGCAAGGTAAGACACTACAGATAAAACCTCAAACTTCCTCCCCTTCGGCTGTTGTGCACTGTAGGATCATAGTTGCAGGAAAATGGACATATACTAAGTGAACTAGCCTAAACCTTCTAAAAATAGGCCATCTCTGTGGGTAAAAAAACTGATGTTGCAAGAAGAAAGAAGAAGCAGAAAGTTGCTGACAAACATAGGGGTGTCAACACGAGTAAAATGACAGAGTATCAACCAATTAGATTAAGAAAAAGGGCACATGCTTGCATTGTGGACAATACAGAGCTACCAACTAAAAGATGTGTGGACAAAGTGAAGCAACCAATAAAATAAGGCATGGCTGTATAATCAAAGATAAGAAGTAAATATAAACAATGTTCAGAGGCACAATAAACAACTTTTGCTCGATTCACATTGAATTGTGCAGAATCCCTTTGTTTTTTCCTAACAGTGCACTGTTGTCAGAGTTTATAACTAATTCATAAGGGAACTCAACACTAAGAAACTGTGTTCGTGTTTATGTGTGTGTTTCTATCTGCGTAGGGTGAAAAAGCAATTTAGATGTGAAAGACAGAGTAAACTGATTTCGCATTGTACACAGAAATATTTTCAGCTTATTTGCCTGAAAATATGTCTTAAATAATACAATTCATTCTGAGTGACTGATTATGGGAATCCTATTCATAAATCCTGAACCTGACATTCTAAAATCAGGTTTTCTTTTAATTTTGAAGCAGTAAAAGGACTTCTCCATCATGACATGATTTATCATTTTTTTTTCTGGTGCAACTAACTAACTAAACAGGCCAAAACTCTGGATGCAAAGACTCATTATAAAATATCATCCTCTATTTATGGCATGCATCCTTTTCTTTCATATTTGTCTTAAAGGAAACAGTTAAAAAATTATTTAATTTAAACAGAATAGGTTGATTCCTTTAAGATCTTCATTCCTGTCAATGAACGCTTTCATTTATTTCCAGCTGCAAACAAAAAGTTCTATATAATATATAACTGAGTGAATATGGGAGTATGGAGATTTTTTTAGTTTCCAGTTGTCCTTATCAACTTGAGTAAGAAAATTACTGATTTAACTTTTCATATACAGCCCATGTGAAAAGATTTGTTCTGGCCTGACCTGTTCCCATAGGATGTATCTCATCACAGAGTAATTTTCACTCTCTTTGCAAGTCTCAGGAAAATTTTACAGTTTACATAGATTTGGAGAATTTTTAATTTTTTTTTTTCTAAAGACAGCACACTCTTGCTGTCCATAGATGCATCCTGAAAAAATACACAGAAGATGACTTCAGCTTATGGGTACAGACTGGCATCAATTAAAAGTGTGCCCGTGACTAAACATGGACTTCTAGAACTCCCTGATTTTATCAACTCTACTTCTGGGCGTCTGCTATTTTACAGAAGTCTTGAATCACACACTTTACTGGAGCCAAGTAAGTTACATAAAATAATAAATCCCCTCCTACCCAGAGCAGAAAAAACTTGCCCCAAGAAATACTTTAAGAAACTTTGCACATATAGGTCACTACGTTATTAACAGGGAAAGCAAAGTGCTGTGCCACTGAAGGCTGAATCCACATTTTCAAAATGAAATTTATTTTACAGCAGTTTATAGTTTGGCTATGAAAAACTCCTTTGGGCTGAATTTCGGTTACAGAGACCTAGCTCAAACACAAGTTCTCTCTGAAAGTCTAAGACCTGGTTCAGACATTAAGGAGATTAGTAAAAATTACAGAAATAACACATTTCTCAACTGAAATTTGTAACAAAATCTGTTGCAACAGGTGAGCAACTGATTAAATTGTCAGAGTTTCAATTTTACAGACTCATTCTCAGAAAATCCATTCCATGCACTTTTATGCAAACCTAACTCTAGACTGGGAAAACACAGGGCTCACGGGCCCAGCACACTGTGTGATTTTCACAATTATATACTTAAAAATGCAGGGGTTTGAGAAGCCTGTGTACATTTCTAGTGCCTATAAACCATATCTATCAATCTTGCAACCAAAGGACTCAAATTTTAAAAACTTTCAATTGTATAAAACTTGCATAGTCCCAGACTTGCCTCCGAATAGATGCCAACTGGTGGACCACACCATTCTGCTGCAGACGCACCATTTTGTCTGAAACAGCCTAAATTTTGACACAAACCTGAAAGAGCACCACACTAAGTAGAAAACTGGGATGATGTTTTCTGCATTTTTGGTTGTGGGTTTGGAAGGTAATGGCTTTTAATTTTTATTTTTTTTTATTTTTTTATTTTTTTTTTTTTTTATGCCAGTCTTGGTATTAGTCTTGTGGGGTAGAGAGAAAAGTAAGGATTCCAAACCAGATTCACAGTCAGTGCAAAATGCTCCAACTGAGCCTCCTTCCAGACACACAGAACTCTCTCTCCATCTAGAGGATCAGACTGGAGAGCTAAAGATTTCATCCTACAGACTCACACACAGAGTACATATAAATGCCTCTATTACTTGAGACCTTATTAATTTTAGGACAACATAAAGGCAGAAATTTCTAAATATAATTTTTTGTACATAATTTATCCCAGCATAAACTGGACCACAGGTTGGGTGGTCTTAAATGAGGCAGAAAAGGCACTTTGATACTTTTTTTCAAAACAGAAAGTTGACAACAGCACTGTTTTTCTTGAGTGTGAGGCACATGAATGCCATGAAATTGCATCTGTTAGGTTGCCTGCAAGGTGATTCCTGCTCCTCACAGAGGAACTAATTTAGTTTCAGTAAAATAAACTAAGAATTTTTCTTGAAAGAAAGTTGTACATTAAGGATATGAAGGGCTGGATTCTACCCACATGACAAAGACTGAAGTGTGTATTTAAGGGCTGTATGGGACTATTTGGTTGGTCAGAGCAGTAGAGAATTTCTGGTTTGAGTCACCTAGGCTTTCTCTCCAGTAGTCATTTATCAGCAAACTGCCACACCTTTGTGCTTCATCAGTCAATTTTGCTAGTTTCACACCTGTGAATTTCATCTTCCAAACCACTGCAAATGAAACGGAACCTAAAGCATAGACTTGAAATTGCTGTGATGCTGTACAATTATTAGAAAACCTCTTTGCCATTAAGGTTTTGCTCATTGTTGCAGTAAAATACCCTCCAAATATCATCTATTACAAAATAGTCTAATCATTTGATTTTGGATCTAATCAGTCTTGCTTTTTCTTTGGCCTTTTATAGGAACAGAAACAGAAGCAGAGATTCTTGTGAACTAAAATTAGTGAGCTATTTAAACCAGATAGAATATTTCTTACAAAATTACCCTCCAAAGTAAGTGTCAGATTATACAGAAAATAAAACAGACCTTGTACTAAAACCTGAGGCAACAGACCTGAGGCTACTGTCATTACCTTCACTGCCTGAACATTCAACCTACCTGAAACTTTTTTATCTAACACACAGATATGTTACCCTGAATTAGAAGCATCAATTTTGCTGTTCATAGAATGAACTCCTGGATATCTTTATCAGCAGATTATTTATAAATGAAGGCAGATCAGGATATAAAAGGCCCGACGGGCCAAAATAAAGTATAAAATGCCTAACTCTATATTCAGATGAAAACAGAAGTTCCTTGACAGTGTTCTGGCTTCTAACTTTGGCTCCCTATGCTGTCTTAGCGTGAAATCCAATTAATTTTAAATGAACAACCACTAAGCAGTCCTTGAAATCCAGAAAAACTTCCTCCACTCCATTATTCTTCCTGTTTTATAGCTATCAACAGTATTTTCATGCATTCCCCAAATTTTAATTGGATTTTGTAACATGAGGAATAAATTTTTGTCCTTAGGCTAATCTCTCAAAGATTCATTGGCTTCAGTGGATGCCCATAACTAATATTCCTAAACCAGGGAAAAATATAACCCAAGCCACTCAACCGTCACTCAGTTCATGTGCAAGTAACAGTTATTGCTTCAGGATGCCACTGGCTAAAGCAAAGTTCTGTTTTTTCCTAAAGCAATCTTTAATCTTCTGGGTTTGCAACTCCAAATGTTGCTGAGCTTGCACACAGAATCCAGACTGGTTTCTCTCACTCTGGCAGCCTATGAGAATTGCCTGTGAGAAATGCTGTCAGACATAGGCATCCCTATTGCCTTACCACAGTTTCTACAGGACAACAGGAACCACTCTCTTGCAGTTTGAGCATCCATTTAATGAGAGAAATAGAAGCCATAAATCAGGGAGGACATCTTTCCTCTCTTTTGGAGGGAATTGGGAGTTCTAGTGACAATGACCAGTGAGCTCATATACCAACTAAGTCCCTTGATAATTAACCGAATTACTACATCTACTAGATCCACCCAATAGCTGCCCAGCCAACATATCTTTTCCCCCAGCTATAGGTAATGTAAGGAACAGCAGATCCCTCTCAGCAGCACACAGAAGACAGAAGGAGAGACCATTTGGAGAATGAGAAATTGAAGTGACATCAGTATGTCATTGTGTAGGGAAAAACAGCATTTTTACAGAAAAGCAGAATAATCTTGCCTGTCTCAGCCTTTTAGATAATTTTCATGACATTTTTCTTTCAGATTCTGCTTGTACTTTTTACTAACATATGGTTTCTGTGCTGTCTATACTGGACCATATTGTTTTTCATATTACACATAATTATATATTTTTATTTATTTTTCAGAACAATCTTGCATTGCTCAGCTATAGAATCAGAGGATTGATTATTGTGATTTGATTTTTTTCTCTTTGTTCTTAATGAGTTTTACCTTTTCCCACAAAATGGTTACCACTACCCTGGGTCAGTGCCACAGTCAGCCCGCGCTTCCTCTTTCCAGAGGAGCAGAACCTTTTTCTTGCCATGTGACGGGGTATATCCTTTGAAATATGCTTGAATTCAGCCTTTTCTATGTGAAAAACTATAACCTTGGCAATTATCACATGGGTGGAATTTTGGGAAAAGCTGTTTCTCGATAGAATTCCCATCTGCTTAAGTTTCAACATGCATAAAAGAGGACCTAAGTGAAGTCATCTTACGTCTAAGAAGGTAAGTGCACAATTAACTAGGGATGTATTGTCACATAGTACTTAGATACTAGCAATTTACCTCAATTTGATAGTGTGATGTTTTTCACAGACAAAAGATTCTATATGTGGTTTCAATAAATTTGTCTGGATAATATTATTTCCCAACTTTTAAAGCAAATGGCGGAGTGTCCTGGTTTAGGGCAAATTTGGGAGGACACCTCTGAATGGGGTCCTTCTAGGAAAGAGATTCAAGCAGTCCTTCCCACAATCAGCTCGGGAAAAAAATATTTCCTCAGAGAGAAGTGGGAAAAAAAAAAACCTCTTTATTTAACAGGCAATACACCTCCCAGCACAAAAATAAACAATACCAAGCAGCAAAACCTCTTGCTGTTCCGAAGAGATGACAGATTAGAAGAGTTCTTTCTGTGGGTTGCCCGGCTCACTCAGGCTGCTCTCAGTCCCTCTGGTGCTGGGAAATGGCGCGGCCCAGGCCAGGCCTGGTGGGCCACAGGTGTGAGCTCCTGTGCTCTTCTGGATGTTTCAGTCCAGAGCAGGTTCAAACAGTTCCAGGAAAAAGGAAAAGGGAAAAAAAAAAACAGTTCAGGGAGGTTCTCTGCCTCGGCTAGCCAGAAAAACTAACCAAAAACAAAAAAAGAGAGCTCCCTCTCACTGTCTACCACAGACAACTCAGTCTGTGAGCAGGAATGCGGAGGAGCCAGTGCAGTCTCTGATTACAAACTCTGCACTTCTTTCTCCCGCTTCACTCCTGGAACCAGTCTTAAAGTTGCAGAATTTAATATTCAACACCAACAGAACAGACAGTTTGGGGATACAGGCATCACACAGTCACCCTAAGACACTGAGGAATTTTGCAAACATGAATATAAGACAGGAATATAAATATTGCATGCAGAAAAGAACAAGTGGCACTTGTTCTTTTATTATTTCTAGAAGCATAAGGATATTTGCAAATAATGAGATAGTAAATGTTTTGTAAAATAAAATGTTGCTGAGAGTTCATAAATGCTGCATTTTGCAAGTTCTGCAAAATGCTACTTAGAGATCAATTTTCTAGCTGATACTTCTGCATTACTGTTGACCACACTGGAAAGAAGCAACACAGATTTCAGCAGCAACTACACCACTCATTGATGGGATATCAGAACAGCCAAACACAGGAAAATGCTCCAGAAGAGAAAAATCCAGACCAATATTCATCAGCAGGATCCTATATTCATATTTGCAAATCAATTACTGTTTTGAAGTGTGACAATTTGTTTTTTTCCCTTGCTTTAACCTTTACATTAGGAGATTAAAAGGAAATGAGATACTTTTCTGCTGGTATAAATCCCAGAAGCCTTTACAAGTTTCATAATGCATGTGAGCTGAGGGGAATGCCTGAATTTGGAAGAGATCTCTCATGTAGGAGTCTGAATAAAAGCCCAAAATGCATTCACACACACAAGTGAATAATCTCTTGCTCAGACTTGAAGTAATCGAAAGAGAGCTTTAGGAAAAAGGGAATTTGGAGGAGAGGGAAGGGAATGATGTTTCCATGCTGGTTTGCTTCAGCATAATAAAACCTCAGCTCCTGGTTAGTGCTGATTTTTATTAAAGTTATCAAACTACCAATGCAGTCACCAACAACCTGACTGCAAAAGCTCTCAAGCTGACATGTAGAGACTTTACTTATTTTGATGTCTTGCTCTCCTGGAACAAGCTGGTTTGTAAAGGCCCAATGACATCTGAGACCACATCACCAAACTGTCAGACGGCCTGAGTAAGACAGAGCAAAGGCTTTTCCAACAGGTCATGTTTGGAATCATTACTCTTGCTCTTCCTACCTCATCTGTAGAAGTTCTGGCACATACCCAAGAAAACATCCAGAATATCTTCTGTGTTTTACCATTTCAACAAATGAGAAACTTCTCATAACAGCAGAAACAATCAGTTGAAAAATTTCCCAATTAACCTGCTACATCTTTTTAAACAAGTTCCTCATAATCCATTCTCTTATTTGCTTGAAAGCTGGGGTGTTTATTTTCAATCCTGAACAGCAGACATTTGTTTTTTGGTAAAATACTGATTCACGAAATTAAGTAAAAAACAACACTATACAATCATGAGCATTGAAATGTATCTTAGGAAATTCTTGGCTATCTACCCAGTGATTACATTTCCCACAGTCATAAAATTGCTTCTAAAATGCGGCATTTCCAACACAACAACAAAAATCTATCAACTCTAGGTGAGTCTCAATGGATGAGCTGGAATGAACTACATTGCAGATGAGCCTCAATAAACCATTTCTAGCACTAATCTTTGCCCTTATTCCCCTGACCAGTTTCTTCCAGCATCAGGTGCAGTGGGTATGTCCTTTCCTGGTGGTAAGTGCCAGCAGATCCACTCAGTGAGTTGTGCTTCAGTGCTGCTCACTTAGCTCACAATCCAGGCAGCTGCTGCTCTTCCGCACAAACACCTTCCTGAGAAAACTCTATTCTGTATAATCTTGAAAAGAAACAGTGATAAAGTTTGTTAGCCAAGGGCTGATATTGGAGATCTGCTTCTACACAGAAACTGAGAGTACAACTGTCCCTGGTAGTTTTAAAGATATCATTCAAATCACTGTTGTTTCTGTAATTTCCCCAATGAGAACCTGTTTGTACAACCCTGGAATCTCACCTTAATGGCTACTGATAAAAAACTTTAAAGCTCAGCTTTTAACAACAGATAGAGTTCAATGGAAATGTAAATAAAACACGGTGGCTGGAATAATGGTTCCACTGCCTGAACTACCCTCTACATCCCAGGAACCTGCATTCTTTTTTGCCAATTTACCTGTCTCCCATTCAAATTTGTCAATTTACCCTTTCCACTCCAGGACTGGTTGGGGGTTTTTTTCTGAATAACCAAATACCAGAAATGTTGATGTATCCTCTACACACCAGGAACAGGTGCAAGTCACAAGGTTTGCCACAAGACCCTATGTCTGCACTGGAAATATACAATACCAAAAGAAATTCGCTGCAGAGACATAGAGATTTGCATTGCCAAAGGTTACTATAACCGAAAATATACTTCTGAATGAAAAACCCACGGTAAGTTTACAAAGTGAATTAAATCTCATGATCCATAGAAAGGTTACAAAACATGAATCTTGTGATCTCTGACAAATGAGACACAGGTTAAAATTTTTGGCTTACTCTTGAATATAATCATAAAGGAAATGCAAGAGTCATGTGACTCTGCAGCTTGTGCCTGTTGCCCAGTAGGACACTGAAAGAAAAAAAACCCTCCAAAGCATGCAGTGCATGGACTGTGCAGTCATTCCTCAGAAGGCAGACATGGGACTTGTGTGTTTCTATGTCCTGTGAATACCCCAGGCTGAAATATCCGCTCCATTCTCCATTTCCAAGAGAGTGCAGCTCTATTTTAGTGTGACAAAACACCAGTTTAGGAGGTATGGCTGATCCCAGATCGTTCTCCTGTCCAAACCTCACTTCTGTGACAGGCCATTGGTTTGGTACATAGACTGCTTCTCATGGATGCTCATCTCATCAGAACAGGCCATGCACAAAGGACAAAGTTTTGGTCATATACAGACAGAGGTATTATGAAGCATCCACTGATTGCAGTGATAGGCAGATTTCACCTAAGCTGGTTTCCTACAGACTGGTCAGATGCAGTTTTCATTTTCAAACAGCAAATCAATACTTAAAAGAACACTGAGTTTTAGTTTATGTGGCTATATAAGCTAATAGATTTGGCCCATTGCTGAGAAAGGGGATGTGAATTCATTTCTAATTAATT
Source organism: Buphagus erythrorhynchus (assembly GCA_013400855.1). NCBI lineage: Eukaryota > Metazoa > Chordata > Aves > Passeriformes > Sturnidae > Buphagus > Buphagus erythrorhynchus. The sequence continues at coordinate 22,969 of VZTT01059636.1, read as the reverse complement.
TCCCTTTACAGAGCATATGTCACATTTATTGGTCACTGTCCAACTTAATAAATGTTTATCACTTTACAGGAATTTCTTATGATTGCAATTCTGAAAACATCTGCCTGAACTCTGCCAATAAATCCCCTGGCATTTTATCCTAACACAGGTGTCTTAAAAGCCAGCTTCTCTTACAGCCATTTGGAGTTTTATTGACAATAGGCTATTTAGCCTGTTAAAGAGACAGAATAAAAGCACAGCTATGCAAAACTGATAAAAAAAAAAAAGGTGCTTCTTCATTCCCAAAGGCTGTATGCATAAGAAAATCAGTTAAAAAAAAAACCCAACCAAAGTAAAAAAAAACCATAGTTCAACCCTTTGTATATTTCTCAAAATAAAATTTTGGTTCCAGTCACTAAACCAAAGTATTTAAAGCAAAAAGTATAGTATAAAACCACAATAAAAATATTTCAAGACTTTTTTACTTAATTACTTGTTTTCAGATTGTCAGTTACTGAGTGATAACTATTCTTCTAAACCCATTGACATGTTAACCACAGACAAAAAGCAGGCCTCTTCATGTATCTCATTAAAAATAAAAGAAAAAAGAAAGAAGGAAACAAGGAAAAAAATTAAAAAGAGAGACTTTTGTAAACTGACAGATTCTTCCAGAACAGGTAATGTAAAGAAGGATTTACAGAGGCCAATTTCAATGCAATTTATTTAGAGAGAAGCATTAGATAGTGTCAGCACTGAAGATATCATATATTGCACTTATCTCTCACAGCCCAAAGCATTAGTCTTGAGGCATTTTGGAATCTTTTCAGAGCATGTGTTCACCAGAATTGACAGGAAAAACAACAGCAACAACCAAAATAGTAGAGAGGGAATGAAAGAAAGAAAGATAGTGCCTAATGGGATGTAAGAGTGTTCAACCTGCTGGTGAAGCCTTGCCTTTTTTTGGTCAGTGTTTTCAGCTGTACATGACCAACAAGACATGGAAGAAAAGCTTTCTGTTATCCTTGATGACATTATTTAGTTTCCTAGAGAAAATACTAAAATTATCAAAATTAGAGCTTGACACCAGCAACCAACTGATTTCATAAACTACTCCTTTTAACTAAAATCACAGTTTATGAGTCAGCTGAAGTAGACTGGGAGATGGATATGACAGCATGTATCAGAAAAAGGCTGCAGAGTAGGACTGCTATCAAAGATCTACTGAATTTAGGGTTCCTCTCTCTTTAATCTCTGGTGTTCCTCTCTCTTTAATCTCTGGTGTATATGTTCAGGATTTATTAGTTCATGTCTAAAATTCACACAACAAAAGTGGTAAGGAAATAGTCTTCCCAACTGTTCATCCACCAGCCCCGAGATTCTGGCAGTGCAGTTATAGAGCAATGAGAGAGGCTCTCCTCAAGTGACAATTCTGCACTGTTATTCCAAGAAAATAACACATTATTGTATAGAAATTCTACTCATGCACACATTCGTGCTTACTACTGTAAAAGTTCTTTTTTATTGTTTAACTCCTACCAGTAACCTCTATTGGCCTTCATCAGGTTTTGCAGTTGCTTTTCTAATGCAGAATATGTGCTGTGATTGTGAACCAGCTCACACTCACATCACTTTTATTTCCAAAGTCAAGTTAGATTTTGAAGAACTGTCGCTCGTGGCTTTTTTCCTGCCTTCATCAGCTCATCCATCAGCTATGCTTTGCTGTATGCGGTGAACAAGCTGCTAACTTCAAGTTTGTTGATAACTTTTAGTTTGTTTCAATTTGTTCCTTTGATGCATCCTGAATGTAAAACTGTTTCAAAACTCTTTGGTTTTATTATTTATTAAAAATTCCTGTCATGCATAATGAAAAAACCGGAAACTATATTGATCTGATGGGTTTTTTTCTCCCTTTACTTGCACTCCTAAAATATATTTTGGTTTCCAGATTCGTGAAAATGTAACATATTGCATAACTTTTATTATTATAAAGGCATACTCTGTGGTCCAATATTAAATCCTATTTTGGCAAACATGCTAGTGCACATGGACATTGCTGAGGCAAACAACAGTATCAAGTACAGGCTATGGTACAAGAAGGTAACAAATCAGATTTTAAAATTAATAGATTGATATTCACTAAAGTTTTGGGATGAAAGAGCTAATTTAGATTAAGTAAAGGCTGGTCATTATTAACCATGGGATTCCATAAGCTTAAACAGAATCTGGTCCATTTATTTTCTTTCAATTTCTTTCCCTTCAAAACCCAACATCAAAATGTTTGAAAAGTTAGAATTTTAAACCCAAGGGTAATACTAAAACTAACATTCTCACAGGAACTCAGATGAAATCTGAGATAAATGTGCAGCTCTTCTACATAACTGTAGTACTTTGCTGCTAAGAAATTTTAGGAGGCTTATCTTTAACAATGACCCTACGAGCAAAAGGACATATTACCTGTTTAAAAATAGATGAGGAGCAGAGAATAAAATAGTAGCTTGCTCAAAGTTCAATAGAAGAAAGGGAAAACCAAAACACAGGCTATCTGATAATTATTTAAGACTGCAGAATAAAAGATGACTCTTCCGAGCAAGCCCAGGAAAGACTGAAAGTCTCTGATACAGTTAATCTGGGGAAAATTTCCAATCCATTTTTCATCTGCTTAATTCTATTTTAGATAAACATCCAGATTCCTGAGCACTTACCAAAACTAAATTGAAATCCTGGATGCTCATTCATTATTACCAAGTACCATATGTCTAATTTTATTTTTGGAATTGTCTTTGGCAATAACACACTCTGAAGCTCTGTGGCACAGACTCAAATCTGATGGTCCTGAAATGAGATTTCAGGGGGGAAGACTGTACTGCAGATCCTGAATAGAATGTATAATACTGTGCAGCTTCTGCCTCGGCTTTGCACAGAGGCTGTTTTGGGGACTTGGCCACTAAGAACAAGCAGAAGTGTGAAGAGATCTTTGCTGTGACTCATACACAAAGGTAGAAGTAAACCAGCTTGATAAACAAATCCAATAATGTAATTTCCTCTCGTCCAAGTTAGGCTACAAATGCACCACAATGCTATTAACTGAGGTAAAACAAAAAAACCAGCCCTGGATTCTTGGAAGCACAGAAATTTTTACCAAATTAAGGAATTTTTAAATCAGATACTGAGTACTTATGTACACAATACATAAGTAGAGAGAGGTAATAGTGAGGAAAAATGGGACACATATGAGTTTATTTAGTTTCTTAGAACCTACAAAGAATGTAAGCAAATTTACCACCCAGGAAGACTCATTTGTTGCCCAGCACTAATCTGACAATCACTGAGGGCAGCAGAGGAGTAGTACCTACACCTACAATTAACACAGAGCAGCTAATGAGATGCTACAGCTTAACCTACTGACTGACCAGCCATAATGCAAATAGTAAATAATATTGAGAGAAGAAACAAATCAACAGCACATCCTCTAACCTTATTTTTTTAAATGAAATTAAGTAGGAATAGACAATTCAAAAATATTTAGCACCCAATAAGCACTATAGAACAGGTTGAGGGTTAAATGCGTAAATAATTGGAGCTGCAGGGTTCAAAAAGCTAAAATTGAGAGAAGCATATGGAATAATAGGGTGGCAAAGACCTCAAACAGCAGAGTGGGGAAAGGACAGGCAAAATGCCCAAGCAATGGCTGGAGCCAGAAGACTCCCAAGTGGACAGTAGTTTGCAGCTTATTTAATTTATGCCCTTGACAAACATTTTGTTCCAGACAATTTCATTGCTCCAGACACATTGAAATGATGACCCTATAAATGCTATTCTCCAACACATTCACTATTTTGATTTTGTGAACATCCTAAAATATTTTTAAAATCAATACGATAACAAAAAATGAAAGGAAATTGTAGTGCTGGACTGCTAAAACACAACAGTCAAAATGACTCTCTGACAATAGCGCAGTCTTTTTGGCAAAATCCAGATCAGCTCTGCCTAAGAACCTTCTAGGCCTTGACTGCAGAGCAGCAGTAGGAAATTACAAGCAGGGAATAAACCACAGAAGTTAAACTGGGAGGTGACTTGTCCCAGTGACTGGAAACAAGAATCACTCAGTAACAGCTCACACCCTGGAAGGATGATGAAAGGGACACTACTCTCAAACCCAGTTTCAGCACATCAGCATCACAACAGCTCCACCGTTTTACTGCTGCTTAAGAGCTTCAGCAGTGAAACAAATAAAAAACCAATTCTGTATACCTTGCATTATTAATAGAGTTATTCTTAATTTTTCTGTGTTTATTTCTTCATACTGTTGTGTTCATTTCCTTCTATCTCTTTAAGCTTTTATCCAGCTCCATGCTGGTTGTTTACCTGATTGAAGGACAAGCAAACAATAGCTTCTATTAACAAATATTGATTTTTCTTAAACTGGGTGCAAATTCAACCTAGTGAAAACATTACACTAGGTGGTATTCTTTACATTAGAAAGTTACCATCCAGGATTAAAAATAATGGAATAAAGTTTAAAACAATTGTTATATTATTCACATAAATTTGATTGTGCTCTGGTTTATGAATGCTTCAGGTTTCTTCTGCACAACTTCCTATGCAGTAATTTAGCCACAACTTTGGCATTCAAGTAATTTAGAAAGCATAATTCAATCTTTTGAAAACAAGAACTATGAAAATCCCTAATGAAATAATTGACTTTTCACTGAATATTAAAGATAATATTTCTGCAAAACAAGTTGGAAAAAAGTGGAGACTTTTCTTACAGTGGAATATTTTATTCAAAACATATTGAAATAAATTTCCACTTCAAAAGCCAATATTTTTTCCTCATGCAAACATTTGCTTCTGTACCCAAACATTAAGAAAAAGGTGGCAGTGTCCTCCTTAGCGTGTAAGGGAAAATGACTGGGGAACTCTTTAGTCTCAACCATTCAGTCCAGCAATTTATAGGTCAAAGTTTAGCACCACAAACATTTCCTAGAGAATTCTGCACACATATCTTCTTCCTGATTAATTCCTCATATATATGTGTATATACCTATAATATATATTTATATATAAAACGCCTAAAATGTACTTTCAAGAGTTCCCATATCACCCATTTACCCCATTTGCAGAAGCATTATGATATCTCTCAAGCAAATAGGTAATTAGTTAATAGTTAGTTAAATGGCCACTGAATTACATGTAATTAAGGGGATATTAAAATGTGCATTATATGACAATTGTGGTGGCCACCATGGACCTTGGAGTGTTCTGCCATCCCCAGAGGGACCCCCTGATGCTGTGCACTCTTCCAAAAGCACTCCAAGAGATGCTGCTGTTGCCTCTTCATCCCTGGACTCCTTGCACTTAGCCATCTCAAGGGAATTAAGCAGAGTCTCCACTGCTGTCATTCCATGGCTAAAAGATGAAGCTTTACCCTGCCTCAAAGGGGAAATCATGTATTACTGTGGAACAGTATGTACCTCTGTAATGAAATTGTGTTCTGTAACCCTCCCTAGGTAATGCAATACCTTTAGATTGGGGTGGCCTCTGCATACAGGAGTACACTGACTGCATAAAATTCACCTAAAATCATGGCAGTCCTGGCAGATTTGCCTCACCTTAACCAGCACTGAGGAAATATCTTTTCACTACTATTAAAATTGAAAAATAACATGAAAATAATCTGCTCCTCTACAGTGAGTTTCTCAAATTCAGATAGATAAAAGGGGTGAAAAAATGAGAGATACAAATTCACTGTTCTTTATAGATTGACTGACCTGACTTCATAAACAGCAAAAAATAGGAGTATTGAGCAAATTAAAAGTTGATCCAGAGTTAGCAATGTAGAGGGAAAGGTAGAAAAGCAGAGGTTCTCTCTTGACTGCAAAACATATAGGAAGTGTCACCTTCCTTTTCTTTATTTGATGAAGCTGAACTCTCAGCTCTCCATTCTCCTTGGATGGTGCAATCCAAACTCCCTCAGTTTATCAGCTGCCTGGACTCTCCTCTTTTCTCAGCAGAAGAGATGCTGGCTGGCAGGGTTCTGAGGAAATGGAGCCTCTGTGTAGTGGAGAGCTGGCCAGGCTGAGTGAAGAGGCAGAAGCTCACACTGAGTCTTCCTCTAATGGAATCATTTAAAGGAGCCTGGTTTCCCTTTTATTAAATGTGAGAAAATCAATAATGGTTGATCACAACTCCTATCCATTAGGCTATTTCTAGAATGAATCCATACATCTGAACTTGAAGCGGGGCATAATTAAGAATACCAAATGTGTTAATAACAAAACAAAGATTTAGCACTAAATTTCAATAAATGGGCATTTTGTATCACTGCTGCTTTTTAGTTGACATTACTGCTACTATTTTAAGTAGTCTTAAAAAGTAGACAAATTAATTGCTAAAAAGATAGAGGTGGCAGTGTATGGATGAATAACATGTCGTGATCACCTTTAAATAAAAATCCACAAGTATATGAATGAATAAAAACCTGGCTTGTTCACTTTTCCTGATATGGATTTGTATAGGTTCTCGAACATTCCCTTTTCTTTATGAGTCCTGATGTAATTTAATTGTTTTGCCATTACAGATGGACACAAGACCTGACTATTTGAGCATCTGAGTACAGGGAGACATGGTTAAAATTGGCTTATATAGACAAGAAACAATAGATGATATTCTTTCCTTTCCTTGCTTTTATTGTGCTTGTGTTCTATAGGAGAGACAAAAGCTTACCAGATGGTAAGATTGATAAGTAACAATCTTAACAATATTCAAACGATTCACCTTTGTGACTTTTTTCCTCTCAGAAATACCTGAATTGACAAGTTCTGAAGGTAGGAGTCAACTAAAGGAAAAGAGTGAAACTTTCAGAAGTCTGCAGAAAGTTAAGTTCAAGTGAAGTGTGTGACAGCTCCCCACGTTGTTCTACCCATAGGGCTTCAGACAGAAAGAGAGAAAACAGTCTCAGATCTCACAAAATCAACTGCCCTTCCCACACACAGACTCATCTGTACCTTTCTCTCAAAAAATATGACCAAAGGTTTAACATATAAATATAGAACAGGAAGAGACAGCTTAATGTAACCACATGAGCACTTTGCTGAAGGAATGGCAGAAATAGAAATGTAAGGATGTGATGAAATTGCTCACCTCAGTGGGAGGTGTCTCCCACAAGTGATAAAGTTGAATTTAATCTGGAAAGATTTTTTAGTATTCTCCTGCACTCCTTTCTGACTTTCTTCCAGAATGATATTCCTGAAGCATTACCATACATAATGTATAAATGCTCTCTGCTTAGTATTACATTTATTGCAATATGAAGTATTTTAAAAGTTCATCATATGCTTCTTCATGGTGACATACCGGGACAAGTTTTGAAATATAAGTCCCCTAGGTGACTCTAGAAGTACTTCTGTTGTGCGTACAGATGAATACTTAGAGAAAGTAGTCAAAATAACCTAAATCCTCAAAAAGGAGACAAACTATTTTTTTCTTGTTGATAAGCTCAAGTTGCAATACTTGCATCTGTCCCTTTCGTGTTATGGCATTTAAGACCCAATCCTACAGAAAGGAGTTTGAAGAAAATTTGATAATTAACATTTTCTCAGGGTAGTTTTGAATTTTAATGAAATTTCTAGCCAAATTATGTGGGAAAGTTTTCCAGCTTTCAGAGTGGACCTACTTTCAAATGATCCTTTAGTATTATGATATGATATGATATGATTGATATGATATGACTCAGAAAGATTCATTTTGATTTCAATACTTAGTTGAAACAAAAAAATTAAAGTACAATGCATAGGACAGCAGCTATTTAAATTTTCTTTTTCTTAACAACAATAACAAAATTTTTAAAAAAACCTCCAAAAATGAAATATCAAGCCAGAACAAATTAGAGTAAAAGTAATAATGCCTTGATAAGCACAGCCTCTAAAATACAAATGATGCTCATGCCTATTGCTAAAGCTTTGCTCATTAGCCTCATGGGTCACCACCAACACTGCTATTGAAAATTTTGGCCTCCCAATAAAACAGCAAACCCATAACATTGGAGAAAACTTCCCAACACAATATACTTTAAGGATGTGACTGCTGCTTGCATTAATAGTGCACTTGCATCTGACATAATTTTCATTTCCCCAAAACCAATTTCTAATTTATTTTTGTGTACAGTGAAAATCTAGTCGCAGTGGGGCATGAACTTATTATGTGAAAATGCATACAGATACTCTCACTCAGCACAACTCTCTCTGATGTCAGTGAAAATCTTTACCAAGTGAGAAGTAAGAACAAAATTATTTGCTGTTAAATTTTTCAGTTGATATTTTGGATCCTAGGATAAGATACTCCATCTTTCCAAGAGGAATGCTGGCTAAGGAGAATTTTGAGCAAGGTACTTCAGCTGAAAGAGAAGATTTGGAAGGGACTGCCCAGGCTATGAAGTTCTCTCTACCCTCACAAATTGTTACATTCTGTAATCTCTTTCTTAAACTCATCAAGCTCCTCCTAAAAATTGGGCTTTTCTTCTCTGTACTAAAATGCTGTTCTAGAACTCATTTATGTGATGACTAAAACCCATGTTCTGATTTCCAGCCTCAACATACTCTTGGAAAGTTTGTATATAATTATTCCTTAGTGTAAGCACTTGCTTAGTGTTATTGTACTATTTTCCAATTCAAGGTTCATTTTCTCCTATAAATTACTTCATCTTTCCAGATCTGACTGCTTTTAATAGTTTAATTATGTGGTACTTTACTTTTTAAAGGTATTTCTAAGGAAGTAGTAACACTTCTTTAGCTCATATCACAAATTTGAGGTTTTTCAGGCTTGAGAAAAGAATATTGACAGGAGAGGAAACAGTTCCCACCTGATTGAAAGCTACTGTAGGAACATGGGTAAAAAAAATTTTCTCCCGTATCCACAGGGGAAGGAACAACATGGAATGGGTTTATGGAGGAAAGAGCCTTTAGGTCACATACTAGAAAAACCTTCCAGCTGAGCCACTGGGCTTGACTGCTACATCTCCTTTGCTATGGGTTTTTGTAGGAAGTGAGACAAGAGTCAGTCAGGGATGTACTGGGTGCAGTTGCTCGCCCACAGAAGAGGAGCAGCCCAAGAGATGCTCTCCAGGTCACTCTCCAAACTTCCTGCTGGAGTAAATTCAACCATTCCAAGGGGGATATTTATTATATAGCAAGTTGGAACTGATAGTGGCCATACAGACCTAGTAATTTCTCATGACAGTGAAGAGATAATGGAAACATCTCCAGGATCAATATCTTTTTTCTCAAGAAGCAGCATTGAATATCTGTCTTTTAAGATTCTTTTCTTTAGAGGCAGTAATAAAAAACACCATGAACTTTACTTCATATTCCTTTTTTAGGAATTAAGCCATGAGAATTCCCCTATTTTCAAGGGCCCTGAAACCACAGCTTTTTATTGTGGGGGTGTATGCTGGGTTTTGCACCACGTATTAGTGGTTTGTCATCAGTTTCATCTGTTTTCCCTCAGAACCAGGATTATTAGAAAGGCAATTGAGACGATTTTCGTGTTGGGGCTTGCATGTTTATTATATTTTATTAAAAAAATACAGAAAGTACGACAGCACCTCTAGCTCCTTAATAGAAATGGGAAAAATGGCTACAGTTGAGCTTGCTTCAAGGCCTTTTAAAGCTAGACAAACCAATAGAAGTTTAAAACTTACATTATTTATCTTTTTGACCCAATAATACATTCCTACGACCCTTAGGGTGACATTAGACTGACCAACCGAAGACAACTACCTAAGTTCCGTGAAGAAGAAGGAAGAAGAAGAAGATGAACAAAGAAAAAGACATCACCCAAAATTCTTCATCTTGTCCCATATTCACCACTATACTATAAAACCCTCAAATTTTAAAACCCATCACCTAGTGAAAATACACACATCTAACTCACTACACATTTGTGATTTCTAACTCGTTATTTATATTTACAAGCTTTCTCCAAGGTTTCAGGTCCAGAGCAGTGTTTTCCAGGGGGCCTGTGCCTGGAAGCACAGAAAGCTCAAAAACTCCAGATTCCTGAGATCCAACACTTTATCATTTTCCTCTTCTTCAAAAAAGCCCACAACAACATTATGTAGTGTCCTGTTCTTAATTAAGAAAAGTTACTTAAAGGCTAATAAGCACACTTAACCTCCAAACACACTAAACCTCCAAATATTTATTGAAGAAATATTAGTATTTTTATTTTTTTAAGTGATAAACTGAAGATATTTCTAAGTAAAATAAGCACCTTAAAATTACCAGTGTTTTGTACCTATTGTTATTACTTTTAGTAAGAAGCCAAACTGAACGAAATAGGAGATGCATTGAACAACCTTATCTGGATTTTGATCCTTTTGTGCTCAGTTTAATACAAAAATATGGGGTTGGTTATGAGTAATATGATGCTGGGGGTTGAATTTTCCCTTTTTCTTTCTGTGGAATTTTTCCCACTGTTATGCTAAGTATTTGGGTCTACACCCATAAGCTCAGTTAACAGTTTTCTCTCGAAGGGGGGGGAGGAGAGGGGCAACACCGGAAAAAAAGAGCTGAGGTGAGGGGCTTCCACTCTGCCGCTCACTCACTCATTTTTGCCTTGGAGCTGGACGGCCGCGGGGAGACTCCGCTCTGCCACGCCGAGGTGGGAGCTGCCTGCCCTGGCTGTGGGATCCCCGAGGTTTCCCTGGTCAGATGCTCTCCTGCATCACCTACCCACTTCAGCACATCCTTNTCTGTTGCTGTTGATCTTGCCGTTATTGTTGTATTTTTGTTTCTCTTGTTTTATATATATATATATATATCAGTAAAGAACTGTTATTCCTACCCCCATATCTTTGCCTGAGAGCTCTTTAATTCCGAAAATCATAGTAAAGTGAAGGGAAGAAGGGAAAGGGGAGGGTTTATACTCTCCTTTCAAAAAGGAGGCTCTTGTCCCTTTTAGCAGATACCTGTCTTTCAAACCAAGACGCATGAGTAATTGCAGAATGAACACGGAGACTGCCCAGAAGCAAAAGCAATGCAAGTTTGATGAAGTTGCCTACATCTAAAATTACATCTCTGTAAACCACCTTTAACACCGAAAAGCAAAACAAAACCAATGTGAATTGCTATGCAGAGTGCATCTTTGGAAGCTATACCATTCAGCTGTAACTCAAAAAAATACTATTTGGAAGCCAAAATAGAACAGTAAATCACAAAGCAAACTCAGGCAGAAATCATTTGGATATAAAAGTTATCTCACAAGTTAATAAATGCATACACATCGTCTAAAGACAGGGATTAAACTAGAAATCTCTTAGCAGAAAGGGTCTGTCTTTCCAGGAGATTTGAAGTTTTAATGCAGAACAGATAAAGAAGAAGTTTTTATTAGGGAAAGAACAACGTGGAAGTGTTTCCCTGAGGAAAGCATTGTGGCCTAGCAGCTGCCATCATCTATCAACCTCCAGGTGCCTGCTTTAAAAGTCTGTTCTTTAGGTGCTGGACATGTCCAGCGTTGCTCCATCATGCACTGAGGACAAGCAACGCCAGGACTCCCTTTGCACAAGCCTGTGCCCCATGGAAGGAATTGCTTCCCAAATAAGGAATTAGCAAACAACAAGGATGACAAAACACAACCTATCATTCATTGCCTTCTTTCCATCACTATTAAGTAAACTGAAAGTCATACTCCCACTGACAGCAAAATTTTGACAACTGCAATTGAGACTGATGAGATTAATTAAATACAAAGACATTCTTCGGTGTGCTTGGCTTCAAAGGTACCACTTCATTTTAAGCACCAGGGATTGCCAATTACTCTTGCTTGAGGCACTCTGTCCTCCTGCCTTCCACAGCACTGGAGGGGGAGTTCATCTTGTCAGAGTTCTTACTACATATTTTAAAAGTCAGTAATCCCTACTGACCAACATCTTTCAGTTCACTGTCTCAGGAAATTCTGCATACTGTAAAAGCATCATGGCTTGTGACAGAACCACTCAGCATTTCTTCTTGTCTCTCTCCCTATGACAATTTGGCCCATGCTATTTCCCTGACCTGATTGCTTCCTCTTTGTAGCAGCTAACCAAATTTTACATCTATATTTCCACCAGCCAGGGAAATATGAGCTGCAAAGGAAAATAACACCAACATCAAATGTCCCATGGGACAGAGAGCCAACTGAAATGGCCGGATCAGTCAGCATCACAGCCTGGTCTGTGGGATCTGCTTCTATCCATCAGCCCTGGCAGCAGAGATGAGGTTGTTCTCTTTTCTTTGCAGCAGCAAACAGTTCATAATTTGCCCCAGCTGATCAAGTTCCACTATGAATGCTATCTATGTTTCTGGAACAATTTACACTTTTTGAAACACCCTTGCTGCACACATATTCTGCAATTACCCCAGCATTCACTGCAAAATGGGAGAAAGGCTGTTACACTGAAGAGAAGAACAATACACAGGTGGGGAACCAGCTCTCCCTGAAGTTCAAGTGCAACTGTTGAGAATAATGTACAAATGGAGATTTTTTTTTATCTGGAACATGTTAAGTCTAAGTTCTTGTCAACTTCAGTCCAGCAGTTATGGATTCATTCCTTGTAATTTGCTGTGTATTTTTGCGATTTATGACAGAGAAATTATATACTTGAAATGGAATGCCTCATGTGTTCTGTAGATTACCAGTGTGAGCAACACTGCTTTGACCTTTTCAGTAGGCTGTAATTTCATTTGCTGCCAAGACCATTTAGGTTGCTCTCTTCTGTCTCAGGTTCTCAAAACTGAAGGTAACAGACAAGAATGGCCAACCAGCCAAATATAAACAACAAAAAACTAAAATTAAGTCTCAAGTATCATAAAAAAGATGATTACACCTCACAACAGGAACCCTGTGTTGAAATGAAGTTTCACCCTGGCATTGCAGTTGATTCTGGACACTGTGACCAGTAACAGGTGAATCCATTCATCCAGCCAAAGGACAATGGGATGCAAAACCCAGCCAACCTATTTCAGCTACAACTAAACCCATTTCAGCTAAACAGCTAAAACACTGTCATCCTCCACTCTGGAATACTAAAATATCTCTAAGAAGAGTCACAACTTTGTCTCTTCTTGGGTTTAAGATCTTTCCCTGTTTCAAATGACTCACAATGGAATCTGTCCATAGTACTGGCTGAATCTCTTTTACAGAGCAATAAAATTTATATTAAGACAGGAGAGATGTCTTGATACAAAGAAAAGAAAACCAAACCAAAAAAAAAAAAACAAAACAAAACCAAAACAAAACAAACAAAACCACAAATCATAAATACTGTCTAAATATATGTATTTATGAAAATTAACAAACTTGAAGAAAGATAAGTATAGACCCATTATTTGTAATATGGTCTTTAGATTGCTGATATTTTAAAAATAGATTTCTTCTTAAAAACAATAACTTTGATATTTCTGGAGTATTAGCTTTGCCCTTCCTTTCCATTGAATAAATTATTTTACCTTTTCATCTTTAAGCACATTATTAATTCTATCATTCTATCTCCATTCTCTGTAAAGTTTATAACACTAACACAGTTGTATAAGATAAGAACACAATTTCTTTCATTGTTAAATGCATGGATGTTTATTCATTCTACATACCGCAGCAGTTGCTCATTTATTATTTTGGAAAAGAACTATTCTTTCTGTGTAAGATAAAGGCTCAAACGTTAGCATAAAGCATCATGGCCCTAGACAGCAGCTGCTTGATTCAATACAGCTGCATTTAGAAATACTAAATTGAACACAGCAGTTCAGGTCCTTCCGTTCCCATTTTACCTTTAAAGCAAGGCTCAATATATCACTTCTCTGTGGAGTAAGGAAAGGTATAAACTGAGAATAACTAGAAAAAATATATTTATTAAAGAATGTTCACTCTTTCTGTGAAACGTAACTCATATAAGTCATTACACCTCGTTTTCATTTCTTGCACCATTTACATCTGGTGTGATTTTATAGCTCTTCTCTTTATCATGCCTGTACTGTCAGAACCTCTGTAGTACAGGACAAATACACAAGTGCTTTGCAGACAATGCAAAAGATGGCAGAGGGGCCTTGAGCCAGACAGGAAGTGCCTCTAGATGGGAGTTGGAGCAGTAAGCAGAGCAAGAGAAAGAAAAAGGGGGACACTCAAAACTGACCAAGCCAGGATAGCTATTTGTAAGCAGATGACAGAGAATCTGAAAGGAATTGAAGTGTTGATAACCTTTTTTATTCATTCCTAAGTGTATCACAGCATTCTCTACATTTACCAAAGTACCCCCTTTAGCCACAGTCCTCTCATAATCATCACTTCCCAAAAATGGGAAGTAAGTATTTTAATTTTCAGCATCAAAAAAAGTGCTCCATCTTCTGACAAGCAAATACGTTGCAACAACTCTCCTGTCACATGTAGTTATTTCTTGGTAACTTTCTGTTTGCTTATTCAATAGAATTATTTATTTCTGATAGAAGTTCATTGGGACTTCTTGGAACACGTTGCAAATTTGTGCCAGACTGCCCTACAGAAAAAGTGCTCTTGGAGTCATCCAATTCATGTCTTAATGAGGCTGTGGTAAACAATGGGAGAGGAAAGGAGCCAGAATTTTTGCAGTTGGCAAGTGCATTTTTATGTTTGTGCTTCTGTAGGGTTTGTGCTTGTTGGACTTTTTCAACATTTCCTGAAACTTTCCAGAACATGCCAATGCTTATAGCATTTTTCTCAAAGTACAGCTTTGGGTTTGATCCCTGCATAACTTTTATTTTTTGCTGCTAATGCAGGCTGTCCCATATGCAGATAATATGGGCGCATATAGCACAGATGGGAAGAATAATTAATCCTATTGAGAAGAATCTGTGTCGGGATTTTTATTTTAGAAAATTGGAAACAAAAGATTTTATGCAATTTTACTAGTATCACATAGTAAGATCATTAAGAAAGTATATTAAATTTAATTAATAATTCAGGGCAATACTTATCATCTTATCATCTGGGTTTTTTTCCAGAGAAGAAATTACACCTCCTGGAACAATCTGCAGAGCACTC
Source organism: Buphagus erythrorhynchus (assembly GCA_013400855.1). Lineage (NCBI taxonomy): Eukaryota > Metazoa > Chordata > Aves > Passeriformes > Sturnidae > Buphagus > Buphagus erythrorhynchus. The sequence continues at coordinate 7,942 of VZTT01059636.1, read as the reverse complement.
CTGAACATGAAATGGCAATGGGTAAATGGGTGTCTCCATGACCACTGCTGTGATGGAGCACAGACACCGTGCAGGAAACCCAGTCCTGGATGTAACATCTGTCAGTTATCTGAGGCATATACTGACTAAACCCAGATCCACCTCTCTGTCTCTAGCCTCTTTTATTAGTAGGCTAAAACACTAATGTGAACTGTCCCCGATTTTATCCTGTTACTGGGTCTCTGTACTGGAACTTTTTCTGTACTGGTGTACTTTTCACCACCTAATGCAGAGCTGAGATCCTGATTCCATCACGAGTCACCAAAATGTTTACCCCAATCTGCAGTGGGGAAGGAATACCAGTGAGATAGCCAAATAATGAAAAGGTTACTTCTAGATGGAGTCTAGAGGAGAATAGTATGATCTTCCATAATTAGAATTTCGGCATGTTTCTTCTGTGACCCAAATATTTTTTGTAGCTCTCCTGGGACTGATCTATCTTCAAGAGCAGTCTAAATGCTATACTAGGACTTACATAAAATATGGTTAAATTGTAGTAAGTGCTACCTCATACTTTTCACTGACTGTGCTGTGTGCTGCTGAAGCATCTCTGCTGCCACTTGCACTGCTCACACCAAGTAACTTCAGGTTCTGTTGTTTCCCTCTTAGCAATGAGATACTGCTTTGAAGGGTGAGCCAAAATGATGACAGCACCTCCAGGAGAGCTCTGCAAGAACTTCTGGTGCTCACACCAAGATATTGGTCTGCCCCCAATCTAACCAATCTAACTCCTAAAGTTAACAACCTCAAAGCAATGTTAAAAACCTGAATACTAATTTGTTCTCTGTCTTGGTTTGAAAAGACAGGTATCTGCTAGAAGGGACAAGAGCCTCCCTTTTAAAGGAGAGTATAAACCCCCCTTTTTCCCTTCTTTCCTTTACTATGATTTTCGAAATTAAAGAGCTCTCAGGCAGAGATATGGGGGTAGGAATAACAGTCCTTTACTGATATATATATATAGAGAAACAGAAACACAACAATAACGGCAAGATCAACAGCAACAGAGCAGGAAGCCCCGTAAACAGTAAACAGTTCTGGTCGTGGACCCCTTCCTTTGTGGTGTGGTTTCCCCTCTGATGTTCCAGCGAGCAGGGAAGAGAGGCGGCGNTGTCTGAGCAGGAAGGATGCAGGATCCCAGAGTCCGGGCAGGCAGCTCCCACCTCAGCGTGGCAGAGCCGAGAGAGAACCGAACCTCCTCCTCCCAGGTGGACGAGAGAGCGGTGCCTGAGCAAGAGAGCGGCGGCAGAGGCACCAGCCCCTCACCTCAGCTCCTTTTTTTCCTGTGTTGCCCCTCCCCTCCCCCCTCGAGAGAAAACTGTTAACTGAGCTCATGGGTGTAGACCCAAATACTCAGCACAACAATGGGAAAAATTCCACAGAAAGAATAGGGAAAATTCAACCCCCAACATTCTCAAATACTAAGAGTCTTAGATGTAAATTAGCTCAACTGAAGTCGCATAAGTTCACCAGTTCAGGAAACTGGGTTCAGCTTCTTCAGGTTCAGTCAGCCAGTAACAGATTAATATATTAAGGTGACAGAAGCAGGTCTCAGTAAAACCGATAGCAAATAACAAATCAAGCTGTCTTCCTAGGATACAGCGTTAATTGCTCTATGCTGGCCATCAAGTACCCAAACTCTACTTAATGATGTGACTGTAGGCAACATAGAAGCTGGGTACAGATGTGACCTGGTGTATAAAACTGGTGAGCAGTTAGTGTGTCCTGCACATTGATTTGCTGAATTGGAAAACCAGATTGGAGGGG
>VZTT01059635.1:21841-48374 GCA_013400855.1 Buphagus erythrorhynchus | reverse complement strand
GTGTCAGTTCTTTTAAATAACGTTTTGAGTCCTTTCAACAAATATGGAAATATTGTGAAGATGGGAAAGCTGAAGTGAAGGTAGGCTAGTTCCTTCCAGCTTTGTTCAGGCTTGATCTAATTCTGAAGCAAATGCCTTTCCACAAAATGTTGGGTGGAGACATCCCAGATTCTGTAGCTCAGCCAGTCTGGCTATATCTGTTGGAAAATTTTATTTCTTTTATACTTCTCTTCAGGTCAACTTTCTGCTTGTTTCTTCTTTCTGACACATGTACAGACTCACCTGGTTCCAATACATTTGATAGAGTTTTCCCAACAAGTTCAGTGGTGTGAAAATATTCAATAAGCAATACTTAATCACCCTGCCCCATCCCGAAAAGGAAATTGTAGTGATGAAGGGGCTTGAACAGGAATTGAATCTTGCTTATCTGAGGGTTGTTATTAACACAGAATTCATTAATCTGCAGCTCTGGCTCAGACAGGCATTTTCATTGCTTTTTCCTCCTCCTTTCCCTTCATCCTCTTGGCTGCTTGTCCTTGTCTGGCTCTACCTCCACCATGGAGGAATATGTTGGACTGGGAAACTGTTCTGGATAGAAAAAATTATTATTATATTGGTGGTACAGATTATATTTCAGCTGATTCACTTCCTTAGGAGACTACACGAATGTTTGTGCTGGGAGGACACTGTGGGAACCAGGATTGGAGGTGGAGTAGGAATGGCTTCAGCTGGCAAAAGCATCATTTCTGCCAAAGCCTCAGTCCCGGGGAAGTGCTGTGAAAGCAAAGGCAAAGCTGATCAAGTGACCAGATATGGTGTTGGCAGTGGATCTACTTGGAGCAAAGTGTTGGACTAGGTGAGCTCCAGAGGTCCTTTCCAACCTAAATTATTTTGTGGTTCTATGATTCACACTGCAATCCTGTTTCAGGCATCCTTTGAATCTGTCAGGCATTTGCACACATTTCATTCAGCACAAATACAAAGCTAAGATCAAAACTGTTCATCAGAGATAGAGGCCCTCTGAACATTTGGTATGGTCAACAGAGTACAAGTCAGATCACATCCACACAATTTTATTTATTAAGAAGAACACAACTGGAAGTTTTCTTTATTCTTTTCTGCCTTATCATAAGTAAGAATTGCAAACACAGCACTAGGCTGTTGTATTTTGATTTGTTACAATTTGTTAATTGTAAATGTTGTGAAAGTTGAAAGGGTGATGTCTAGGTACAAACAGCAGGTAACCCTGTACCTGTGCCACTGTCAAATTTTCTGTGATACCCATGCCTGTTCTTACATTGTCAATGACAAAGCAGGCAGTGTCTTCTATGGTATGGGACTATCTTTGAAAGCTCTGGTATCATCTCTCAGGATCAGGGCTATTGTGGTAGTAGGCTGTGTAGTAATGTTGAACATATACCTGTTTCCTTCTTCCTTGCTTGAAGCTGTTGCTGAGAGCCCTTTTCCTTTCCAGGTGCCTGGCCTCATGTGCAAAATGCAGAGGGAGCGAAAGAGAAGGCAGCCTCACTCTAGCTGCAGTAATGCATATATCAAAGAAGGTGCTGAAGTCCATGGTTCCCATCCATCTGGCATGTCCTCCTGGTATTCCAACTCTGTCAGCCCCTACTATTTTCCAATGAGATGATATTCGAAAAGACCACAACATGCTACACAAGGAGATCCAAGGCCAAAAATGTAGCACTTTGTCCAGGGCTCAAAGCAATGTACTGTGCTTTTTCAGCAGCCTGCATAATATCAATTAAAAAAACCCCATGAAATTCTTTTTAGTATGCATGGAAGTCCAAACAGGACACCTAATGCTAAAGTGTAAATATAATGTGTTCTGTATTATTTTGCTGTGTGGTTTGCTGCCTCATGTGGCTCTGCTGCCAGATGTCCATGGTGGGAGAAGATCATATATACTGACCAGTCCCTGTCTTCTCTGAGTGGGGTGAGCCAGGCTGTAGTCACAGCACCTCCACTTGTCAGTGACGTCAGTGGTGAGACAAAGCAATCCTGAAGGAGAACTTGCTCTTTTAAAGGAAGGTGGGGAGCCATTGCACATTACATGTTGGCATGATATATACTGGTTAATTGAACTAGACAGGGCAAAGTACCTTAGGCCTGTTGTTCAGGCTTTATGAGTTTATTTGGGTATGGCTGATAGCTTGCTTTCCCCAGCTCTGTACCTCACCCAGGATGTGCAAGGTGCCTCTGAGTCAGCTGCTGCATCACCTCAATTTACATCATGTTTGTGGTCTGGAGTATAATAGGGCTGATTCAGGTTGATTCATCGGCAGCTCAAACGTCTATACAGTCTGTGCTAGACAGAAACCTAAGACATTATTTTTCTCCTTTCATCCTATCTGAGGTATTCCTACTCTTCACCACTCTTTGCCCGTAGTCAAGCTTGACTGTGGGGAGATTCAGTGTTCCACAGTGAATTGCTAGAAATTCTTCCTTCTCCTGCCCCCACCCCTTTTCCCTTTCATTTCAAGACTCTTTCTTCAGTCTTCAGTTGCAGAAGCACAGTGTCAGATAGGTCCTTGCTGTGCTGCCAACCTGTGCATGTCTGCAGGGGGCTGCCCCTTGAGTTCTTGATGGCCCATTGAGGCAAGTATTTGGCAATTTTCGTTTCTTAGCCTTTCTTTTCCCCTCTCTCATCTGGATCCTAATCTGTTCTTGTCCCTTTTAGCTTAACGCAGAACTGAAGAATATTATGACACAACAACATTAAAATTGCAAAACACTCCTCTATTTTCTGTACAGCAGCTATGGACAAAGCTCATAAAATATGGTTATTATGAGCTGCAGGGAAAAATAATGCCTATTGTACACAGGCTGCTTCCTTGCTACTGCGAATGCTCCTTTCTGACTCCCTGGTGTTATCTACAGCACAGAGGCATCCTAAGCATTTCTCTACCTCACCTCACCACTTTTCTCCTTCACCCTATACTCAGCCTTTCATTCCCATCTCTGCTTCATCTTGCTGGCTTTGCCCCTGCAGCTGTGTGCCAGGAAGTGGATTGAACCCGATTGCTGAAAAGATCAAAACTGAAGGGAACTCCATTTCTGAGGGTTATTTATCCTCCTGATAACTGCAGCAGTGCAGCACCATTATCCAGTTATCAGGTAGTGCCTGGTAGAGGAAGTGGCTCTGGCTGGATAGGAACCTCTCTGATGGCTTTGCCTTGCAGAAGACTAAGTTTTGTGGAGCTGCTCCTGCCTGACAGGGGCCTGTCAAAGGAGCTTGTGTGTAATAAGAGTGGGGGATGCAGAGGATTAGCTCAGTGAGGCCTTGAAGAGGTGTTGGGGCAGGGTGAGAAGAATGGGAAGATAGGTAGAAATGAGGGTATGAAAACTCAGTGCATCCAGACGAGGCTGGGGATGCTGTCAGAATGGAGATCAGGTTAGAAGAGGCTTTACTGGGAAGGGAGAAAGCTAAGCATCAGATCAAGTAGAGGAGTGTTGAAGGGGAATGTCATCTTTTACTAGATAGATATAGCTAGAAAAAGCTCTGTCACACTTCCAAGCACACTGACTTTCAGTGACATGGAGATGAGTTTATGTGCCTAAAAATCTATCTGGTTCCTGTCCCTTTAATTTAATAAAAATAAGGTCTGCCCTTACAAATATTGCCTTGGTCAAGTTCTCAGGCCATCACAGTTCCAAAAGCTGCATGAATACAACCAGAAGTAGAGACAGAATGATGTGTGGGGAACTGGCAGTTGCTGGAAAAACTCAAACACAATTCTTCTTGCCAGCTTTCCCAAGGATGTGTTAAAAACAGGCCTCTAACTTCCTTAAGCAGTCTTTGCCCAGCAGTAGATTTTACATTCTCTGTGCTCCCTAGAGTTCAAACACCTTTCATGTCTAAAAGTGCTCACCTCTCAGTTCTATAGCTGAGTCCCTCTTGGCTTTCATCAAAATTAGCAGAGCTACCCAAATAGTAGATATGATGAGGATTTTCTCTTATCTTTCTGCACTTTTCCCCCTGATCTTTACTGCCTCATGCTAAACATGCCCACTGTTTGTATCAGAGTTCTGTCCCTAGGCTTGCCATGGCACAGACACTGCGTGGAGGAAGTCCCCTAGCCTACGGTAACACACAGCCCTCGTGTTTTGGGTTAGTGAAGGGTAAGCAATGGTATACAATTTCAGGGAGGATCACTGGTTTGCAGTCTCCCCAGGAAATTGTAATGTTCACTTAGACACTATCCTTATTCTGAATATGTTAAGCCCACTGGTGAAAAGATAGCCACAATTTAAGTTAATTGTACAGTTACTGGAAACAATAAGAGTTAGCTTTGTAGTCAGTCCTCCCACACATGGCATCAGCTAGTTTTGTATCCCCGCTACCACATACCACAAACCAGTGGGGAGAAAACAGTAATTCTTGACTCTCTTTTTTTTTTTTTTTAAAGTGGAGGAGGCAACATTTTTGCCTTCTGTGCAGCTTTATTCACATTATTTATTCACATTTATTCATTAATTGCAAGTTTTAGGTGCCTTACAAAAGATTATCACATGGGTCCTGAAAAATATCAGAAGTGGAACTGTCACTTTATTGTGAAAAGACAAAAAAGAAGTGAAACTGAGGGAATTGCTGTCAGGACTTTCTGTCTCTAGTTCTAGGCTTGGTTTGTGAAAAACTGTTAAATGGGGAGGTGAGCTGTTTTCAAAAGGCTTTTTGATAAAATGCAATCCAATGGTAGTGCTTCCATACTTTTCCACAGGGCTGTGGAATAGGTAATGAGGCAGCATTCTGTCTCACCAGTCCTTAAATCCAGAGAAAGCAAGAGAAATAGGCTGTTTGCCTCTGAAGTGCTAACAGTTGACTCCAAAGGATCCTTGAGCTTGTCATTGATAGGAGAATGCTTTTCTTCAAGTGTAAGGACACTGTTTTGGACTTTATGGACTTGGGCTCCAATGCTAGCAAGAGTTAGATATTGCAAAGAACTTTTCCCTGGGCATTCAGAAGGAATTTTCAATAGCTCTGCATGTTTACTCCTCAAAGCAGGAATTTCTATGTGCTTTCTGTGGACAAATGCTGGCGAAAGCAAATGTCAAACCATGGCACCACATTAAGGCCAGAAAAACTGCTTAAGAAATCAGATTGTTCCTCTTCCCTTTTCTCAGTCAGTCTATCCCCATTCATATGGAAACCTTCTTACAACTGCAGCATAAGCATTTGTATGACTTTGTGGGGAACTATATTGGAAAAATTGCGTATTTTTTCCCAGGGGCTGTTTTTCATCTGGATCAGTTCCTTGATCTGGTTAACCATGCAGCCACACAAATATTTATGATGGCACAGTACTACAGATGATTTGAGAGAAATTGTTGGAGTGGGAGAAAGTGGGGACTGCTTTATTGGTAATCATGTTCACTTGAAAGAATACCAAACTGTAGCTTAAAGAAGAAAGGAATTGCAGTGGGATGATACATCTGAGAAGGGAGTTGAGGCATGTGCATTATTCTCCAGAAATGAAAACACAGCTTCAAATATCAAATGGTATTGTTCCAGGGAGTGACTATCAGCTGACACAGCCATTTCTAGATATTGCAGTCTGCAGGCAGAGAGACTTTTCAGTGTTTTGGTCTGTCTGAAACTTCTCTTTGAGGGAGCTGGGAAGCAGAAGATGCAGATGGTAGATCCAAACAGCTGCAAAAGCAGTGATCTGTGTGTAGATGACCCTGTGCCTCCATGTGATCCACAAGATCTGAAGTGAGATGCTATGTGAGATTGTTTTGAGTAAATGTGCTGGTGTCACTGTGTGTTTGTGTGTGGGCACAGATGGGTTCTTGCATGGTATTCTTCTCCTGAAGGTGCTTGTGGTGGGTTTCATTTGAACTGGTTTGTCACCAGATGGAGAACATTGCACACAGATTTATTTACTGCTATTTTCTTAAGAAACTGTGCTACTTGCAGTACTCTTCTGGGCCCTGCATACTGCAATGGCACAATAGCCTGTCCAAGTCCTCACAGAAAGATGATGTGGCTCCTTGTTCCATGTTGTTGGTGTTCATCCTGACTTCTGTCACTTGGCACTTGGGCTTGTGTGGCTTTGGCAAAGGGCCCTCTCTGTACCTGCCCATAACCACCAAAACTGACTTTGCTGAGCCTTTGATGGCCTCTGACATTTGCTTAAATATGTCTGAGTTTTATGCCAAAATATCCTAGTTCTAGTGCATTCAGGTTGAGAGGAGAGAAATTGAATAAATGTTTTTTCCTGCTTCCTGAGGCTCTACTGCATTTTATAAAAGCCTTCACAGACAATTTCCAATCCAGAAGGAAGCTCACAACATGCTTCACCACTATTAAGCTAAAGCAGTTGCCAAGTCTATTCAAAGCCTTACAGCTACATGTGTGCTGGAATGCCTTTCTGGACAGAGGTCCAAAATGCTGGGCTATGTCAATGCTGCAGTTTCAACTCCCAGTTTGTATCTGTTCTTTCTCTACAGGACCCAAGGTATAACTTAGACACAAAGCTAATTTTGAACATGTTAACCCAGTTGCCTACAGCAGTTTAGTTAAGGGAGCAAGGAGTTAATAAAAAAATGTCCCATCAAAAAATCAAGGTAGATTAGGCAGCAATGAGCACCATGGTGCTGCAGGTTTGTGACTGTCCCTGGTCCAAAAGACAAAAGTTTGGTTCTTTTCACATGGTACAGTATTTTGGGGGCTGTCATACCTTTACATTGTGAGGAACTATGCTTCTTGAATAGTGCTGAGGTAAGTATTACCTGTTTACATCTGCCTTTTAAGAGATTGTCTTGCCCACTACTGCATATAGTCTCTTACACAAGGTAAGAGGAGAGTTTTCTGCTCTGTAGTCAGTGTTGTGGGAGGATGGACTATGTTCAAGCGCTTTGATTCCAGACTAAATGCCAAGTCTGATTTAGCCTGGCACGTCTTGTGTTAGTGTTTCCAGGGACACATGAACCAGTTCCTTTCAGAAATGTTTTTTAATGAATGAAGTTCTGAATATCCAAGTGACACTTCATTATTCACTGCTACTTTATTTCAGTTGATGTTGTTTCAGTCAGTATCTCCCTAGCTCTTAAGTGAATAATGTCATAATGCCTTCACTTCTTCAGAGGCTCCCAGGATCAAAGATGTCAACTACACTGTGATCTTCATTAAAAGGGAAAGACATCAGGGAGAGGGCTGGCTCATACAGTGAAAAGATCTTTTAAAACTCTTTGTCTCTTCAGACCTTAATAACAGAACGATGACTCTCACTGGGTAATGGATGCAAGGTAAGAAGCAGAACAGTGCTGAAATCAGACAATTTGGTAGTTTTCTTCTTTTGTGCATAGGGATGGTGCTTTCCAGATCATTACAAATGCTTTGTTGCCCTTGCATTTAACTACCTTGTAGGAAACCTGATGGGAAGAATGACCTTGGGAATAGGTTTACAGTTCCAGCTACTGCAAATTTAAGGGCAGGATTGTTGGCTTCTAAAGCCGAGTGAAAAAGAAGCCAAAATTAATCAATTGCAGGACCAGAAATATGGACAACTTTTTTATTACTAATGTTGCATCTCTGCATAACTGTGTCAGGGCCCTGAGGGCATCCCTGTTTCGGACTACCCTTGCCCAGCCCTCTGGAGCTCCCCCCCCCCCACTGCCTACAGCCCAGGATCCCATGTCAGCCCCCTGGGGCTGTTGGTCCATGCCCCAGTGATGCTTCAGCTGAGCCACTCTCCAGCTGCCCACAGCCCTGCTCAGCTCTGAGTGCCCAGGCTGGGACCACCACAGGCCTATGTCCCCATCACTCTGTGGGGATGGGGCTGGGACTCTCTTGGGTTTCCTGGTGCCTCCCCAGCAGCTCTGTTTTGCCATCTCTCATGGGAAGACCCCAGCCCTTGCAGGGCCCTGACAGTCAAGTTGCTTTTACTGGAATTCAGCCAGCACCTTTCTGAGGGCTTTTTTCCTGGCGCTTTCTCAGATACATGAATACATCTGAGCTGACTAAAAATATTCTTATCTATTATTCAATAATCTCTTCATCTTTCACCTTGCTGCTGGGTTGCTTTGTAAAACTTTAACAATAAGCTCATTTGATTGAAGTGGAGATAAGAAGTCAGCTCATAAGTGCAGATTTTTGCTGGGGAACAATTTGTGAAAGCCCATATGTATTTGGCCTGTCTGCTTGTTTCAAGACTTACAGATACTACCGTAGGTAGTGCCCTAAGAAGTGAGTGCTTGTTTGTTTCCACAGACATTTCAAATATGTAACATAGGACAAACATGTTCTTTAACCTATATTTAAAAATATCTATTACAAAAGCACTGAGCTCGACTCTAATATCCAGGAATAGCAAATGAGCTATTCACCAATATGAAGCAATGCTCTAAACAGAGTATTTTCATCACCTTTTTTTTTTTTTTTTTTTAATTTGAGTGACTCTTTTTAATCAGAATATTTGGTGAATGTATTTGACAGTGTTGCCTTAAAGAGTTTATGAGTCACATGTTTGAGACTGGAAGAGAGGGAAGAAGGGTGGATTACTAATGTGAGGAGATATTGCAGACCACAACAACTCCCTTTTCCTCTTGTCCTGTGCTGGCTATTATGACACGGTTCTGGTTTTGTAAATATGTGGTTTCTGTTTTTGCTCCTGAAAAAAAACAAAGGGAATACATATTTCAACAACATTGTGAGAGGAAACTGCCATTGCCCAGCCTGCTCTATGCACAGGTGATGTGAGAATGTCTGTTTCATGGACTTGCTCAGCAGTGATAAGGGAAGCCTATCTCTAACCCAGGCCGTGGTAGTGTGTGTGCTCTGAAACATTTGTCCTACCAGCCTCACAAAACTTCACTACAAAGTATCCAAGGGGTTGGCCCAGTACAGACTGGAGGATATCTGTCACCTTCTGCTGCTTTTGCCACCAATGTGGTAGGTGTGATAGCAGTGGCTTTTCCGTGCTTGCTGAAGAATCTTTCATTTGAGATATCCCTCCAGGACTCCTGTGTAAGCAGTACTGAAAAATAAACTATCTATTTTCTCAGGACTTCCTGGAATCATGATCCCAAAGGAAGGGAGGGTTAAAAGCATTTTTTAAAAAACATTTTAATTAAAAATGAATTAAAAATATTTTATTAAACCTCTTTGGCCTTAACTATACTGAGAAAATATATTGATCGAACACGTAACTTGCATAAACCACAGTTGGGTGTAATACTGTCAGAGCATGTCACAGATTTCTGCCCTTGCTCATTCCAAGGACAAAATGATGTTTAACATTGGGATAGTTAGAATACAATTTTACCTCATACATTTTAACACTGCATTTTCCCTGTACAGTGTTGAGCTTAGTTATTCTAATTTTGTCTTCAGTAATGTGTTTCTAATTTTGTTGTTGTGGCTGTTGTTCCCTAAGGGTATTTGGAAATGAGATTCAGCATTTAAAAAAAATGCTTCGATGTAACAGACTTCTAATAATGAAATCAATGAAAAAAGTATTTGTAATTATAAATCCTGAATACTTTATCATTCGTACATGAAAAGTTGCTACTGTTGGATACTGATTTTTCCATTCCTGGTGCATGTAACCACTTATTTCTCCTGGGCATATTCTGTGCACATCTGGAAATCTCCATTCAGAAGGGCCAGCTGACATGTTTTCCACCAAAGTATATGTCTGATGTGCTAGAATCCACAGGAAACCTTTTAAAACAAGAGGGCTGTGTGACCACTGCAGTCACACATATGGCATTATGACCAATAAGTTGTTTTAATTTGGAAGCAACAGCAGGAATTTCCTTTGAGATAGAAATAAGTGCAATTTTTCTTTCACTTATCTGGAAAAGTTGGCTTACTCCAGATCTGGAAGGAGGCATGTATGTCTAGGAAGGATTCAGGAACTTTCCAACAGTGGCTCTTCTTCACCTGTGTGCAAAGGTGATCTATATCTTGCTATATGTGCCTTCTCAGGAGATGGATTTTTCTTCTGAGGGAGGTCTTCTCCATGCTTCCTTTTTGACAGCAACTTGTCTGCTCTACCTATCTCTCCCCAGCATCTTTGTCTGAACCATTGAAAGCATCTGAAGGTAAAAGGAAAGTCCCAGACTAAGAACTTTGGAATAGCCAGTGCTCACCTTCCCTAAAGGCTGTAGCATCAGCAAAGAAGAATCAGCAAAGGTGTCGGTGGGGCCTACACTTGCAGATTTCTTGATTTAAATACCTGTAGAGCACTCAAATAGGATAATGTGTTTAAAAAAGTATTATCTTGCCTGGGTCTTGTTTTCCAAATATCAGCCCAGAACAAGTTCTTACAGCTGATATACAATGGGCTGATAGAAGTATTTATGGTAGAAATTCTGCCAGCTCTTTAATGCCAGCAGCACCCTGGCCACTTAGTCACTAGAGGACTTTGTTGTCAAAATGACTCTTTCTTTTGCAAATGACAATATATTTAGGCAATATTGCTTGGTGCTTTTATGAGTAGAGGCTCCGTGCTGGTTGGTGGTTAGCCAAGCCCACAGGTCCTGGGTGCCAATGCCCCATGCAGCTCTGCCAGGAATAATGAGGGTGGGTGCTCATGCAGCACTTTTTATCTTCAGGTGGGTTCACAGAGGGTGTGGGACCTGCTCCTCACCAGCTGCACTCGCTGGTGCAGAGCTTGGCTGCAGAGCTCCAGCGGCAGCTCTTCTGTGGCTCCAGGCAGGAATGATCCTGGTGGTCCGTGGGACACATGCTGCCTGTGACTCCACATGTTGCTTGGAGAAAAAGCAGCATATGCCTAAGCCAGGACATGCAGCACAGCCCAGCTCAGGCACTCACTGCTTGCCATGGCTAGTGACCACATCATGCCTGCCTGGAGACAGGACTTCTCTATCAGAATAAATAGACAACGATGTCTTTATTAAGATATTTTTTAATGGAAACACATCTATGAAGCATAATGCTTCTTAAGTTCTTTTGACTACTCTGTGTGTGACTGTGGGGGATTTTCTACCTCCTTTTGATCCTGATTTAATTTCCCAGACTTGGAGCACTCCTGGTAAAGGATACCAAATATGTAAAATTATATAATGTGTCTGAGTAGCATTCAGTGTCCTCATGGAAAAAATGTTGACATGACAAGCTCACGACAGGGTACTCTGCCTTTGTGGAACTGCTGGACAACATTTCTGTGGACATGCCCTTGAGAGATACCTTGAATCTGGATAAAAAGGCAAATGTATTTGCTGAGCCATTCTTGGTAACACAACAGCTTGTACAGTAATATATTTGTTATCACTGGGCTGATTTAGCTGCAGGTTATGTTCAGCACATAATGTATAAAAACCCGTGAAAAATAATATTGTGATCTAAGACTGCTGAGCTTTAGCTAACATGGTGCATTGCCTGCTTTCAGTTAGGCTCAATTCAATGAAAATTAGTGCCAGTTGTGTTTCATTAGGGCACTAAAAAGAGAGCTGTGTTTTTGTTTTCCAGAAAGTTGCTGAATCACATCACTGAGCAGAGTATATTCCTCAAATGGCCTTTCTCTAATGATGGAAAAAAAAAAATAAGCAAAAGAGAAAGCAGCAGCAAACCTGGTAGTAAAAGTCAAACGATGAACCATATTATGAGGAAACGTAATAGTATCCTTTCATTTTTTAAAAATTATATTTCTCATGCTGCATTGCCTTGGAATTGAAGGGCATAGGGTGTTCCTTTTCTCTTTTACTGCTGCATGGCTTGTGCTTAACTATGTTGCAGTGCTAAGACCTGCTCTTGCTCCCCAGGAGAAACACACAAAAGTATTATTAGACCTAAGTGCATGGGAGGGAAACTCGGAGTATAATTTTTTATGTATAAATATTGCATACTTTACACCCATCCTTAGACTTTTACCAAAATATAAGTTATCTGATACACACTCTGGTGGCCAGTCTTTCTACAAGAAGAACTCATAGGTGCAACATGGTAAATAATGCATGTGTGTTTGCCATTGTGCTATTGTGCTATCTTTTTTTTTTTATTTCTGATTGTTATTTTTAATTTAAGAATATTTAAGAATTTAAGAATTTTTAATTTTTAGTTTAAGAATACATATACTGCTCAGTCAAGCCAAACAGGTGTTTTTTAGCTGCTAGTCCTTTGGTCTCTAAGACTGAAACTGGGTTGGTTTAATAACACACAGTTTCTGTTAAACTTCCTTTTTGGTCACAGCTCCCTATCTGTTAAAAAGAAAAAGAAGAAGAAAAATATTTTATCCTCTGTTTTATTGGACAATAATAAACACCGTAAGGCAGAGGCTTTTGGTACAGATCTGTGTCATGCTCAGCAAACACAAATCTGTCTAGGATGGGCCTTCTGGGCTTTACAGCCATACAAGTAACTACCAGCTTTCTGGAACTTCAATACAAGTATACTTGGCTTAAAGGCTTAAAATTTTTTGTGTATGCACATGTGAATTCAAATACACGTAATGTTCAGTCACATAGCCTCTACTGACTATGACATTTTTGTATATTCTGTCTTCTGAATTGACTCTGCTTAATACTGCTTCTTTTATGTTGTCTGTGACATAGTTAGCCTTTTTTTAGTCTTTGTTCAACAGGAAATGTCAGACTGTTCTGATTGCATCTTTTCTTCTAGGCACTGCTCTTTTACTTTGGCTGCAGATATTGGAAGATGAAATTCTGCTCAACTTCCAGGCAAGCAAATATCCATCCTGCAGTGTGCAGAGAAGCTGCTGAAATGCTGGGACAGAGAGACTGAGGGGAACACTAAGAAATTCCTGACTCCCTGTAGAGCCAAAGTGTGAACACAAAGAAGAGGGAGGAGGAAGACAGTAGGTGTGAACCTGAAGCTCTCTTACCCTGAGAAACAGATCTGGTGCTGCTCCCCCTGTCTGCAGGGCTACTGCTCTAGCCCTTGCTTAGGGCTCTGCTCCCTATGCCATTTTCCTTCTCCCTTTTCTTTCACTCAGGGTTATCACTTAAGGTTGTAAACTCCTCTTGCTAAGGAAAAGAAGGCAGCCTGCTCCCTCTATAGGCTTTCCTGGTTGTTGCTTTCACGAACCAGCCATCCCGGGAATCAGAGCTGCATGCTTTTGAAGACTGTCAAAAACGCTGAAGTGAGGCGTATTTTGCATTTCTTTTAAATTTAGAGATTATTTTTGTGTGTGTATATGTGTATGAATATGCATTTGTGTGTGTATGCATGTGTACATGTGTGTGAATATGCATTTGTGTGTATATGCATGTGCACATGTGTACATATGCCCACACATGTTCTCTAACACCTATGTATATAGCTACTTCTCCTGCAAAAGTCACATATGGAGCTGTTTTATTGTTTCATTTTAGTCTGTTTTTTAGAATGAATGCATGATTCTTTTGTGTGGACTTGCTGTTTGTTAATGGTTTATGACAACAACCTCCTGACTGCATCCTACCCTTATTAATGAAGAGACACCATCTGAGCCAGCAGTTCATGAACTCAGGCATACTTCCCCTGCAGTGTCCTCTATCCCAACTGCTTTTTTCTCCTCTCTGTCCCAGGACTCTGCCTCCTCAGTTGCACCAGCACTGCAGTTTCTGGCATCATTCTGGTAAGAAAAGCAACCTGTATTAAGAACAACTCTGTAAATAAAAAGCCCATTTGTAATTTGGATCAGCTCAGTGACCTGATTTACAGCACAAACCCAAAAACAGTTGCAGAGAAGCATGAGTGTGAAGAAGCAGCTGGAGGCAAGACAGGGATGGGAGAGAGACATTCCCAAGCTGTCCTTGCAGCTGAAGTCCCCCTTTTGTGTAACTACCGCTGCCAGTGTACCTTTGCTCTGGCACAGATATCAAAGGGAATTCCCCTGCCCTGCCTGAAGTAACGCTTGAGGGAAAAACTGACACATTGGTGAGTTATATATTAACCATTATAGAGAGTGGCAGCCTGACAAGGCCGTGAGTTACTGATAAAAAAATAGCAACATTTCCATTATGCAGAGCATGGATAATAGCTCTTTTTAATGGAAAAAACAGCCCAGCTCTTTCCACTAAATTATACTGTTTTCAATTCTTCCATACTTTCTGGAATGAGAATATATTGTTCAGATGTTTTCAATGCTAAATAAATGCCTCTGGCTGTTTCTTGTGGGTAGCTGAGGGGAGCAGGCAGGAAATGTTTTTGCTAAAATGATTTTGAGCAGCTATTTCCAATGAAGTGTCAGAAGAGCAACATGCAAGATTTCAGGAGTTACAGAAAAAAATAATCATTCAGTAGTAGTCATTCAGCACTGTGCTCAGTTTTCCTTCCCAATATCTGACCTTGCTCTATGTTCAGCATTATTAGAGATCTGCTGCAATGAAGTTTAGGTTCTTATGTCTCTTAGGACACAAATTAATTGCTTTAACTTAAGTTTAAAAGCAGAACCTTGCCAGAGATTACAAATGGGTGTATTATATATCACCAGTTAAATGACTAATTTTTTATTTGTCTTTGAAGTTTCTGGTGAAAGCTGAAGCATAATGGTGAAAGAAAAAATAAATTAAGTTACACAATACCTCACATATGGAATTGATAATGCTCTGTTTTTATATGGAATACATTGCTCTTCAGTGGTTATATACATAAATATATATAATTAAGATGATTCCATTTGGTATCCAATATGTGCTGTGCATTTATTCAGGAGATTCAGGAGATTTAAACTTTTTGACTGAAGATGAGATTTTTTTTATAGAAAATCCTTCTTTCAGTCAATGTATTCCATTACTTAATGAAAAGAACCCTGTCCATGTTTCAAGTCAATTGTTTGGTTTTCAAGAGACATTTTTTGACCTTCAAAACCACAAAAATGATCCTTGCCTTAGACCTAAATACCATCTTTTTGAATTGAAAAAAACTCCAAACCAGCCCCCTTTTCCCCCCCAAAGCACTTCTTATTTCAGTAGTAATATATTTCCTTAAAGTTGTATGTTTGGAATTGAATTGCATGGCATTTATGTAGCTAAGGCTTTAAGCACTCTTACATAATGAATAATATAACCAAAATCCCTGAGGTCTTTTTATCAGGAACTCAGCTAGACAGGCACTTAGAGATGCCCTTTTTCTACTCCCAATACTATGGGAAGTATACTCTGCACTTGACAAGGTGAAATAAAAAGGGATTCAGATAACAAAAGGATGGTAATAAATACTAATGCATACAGGACAGTTGAGGGTAGGCCATGTTCAGGACAGGATATTGCTCAACTGTGTTTGGGAAGGGAAGTACTGACAGGGATTTCCTCTCCACCCCTTAGATCTGCTAACCTCTTCATGTGGGTCAGGGTTGCCCCTGGCATCTGGACTCTGCACCTCCTTTCATCCCTGACCTCTTGAAGAAAACAGAGGCGTGAGTAAGGGAGATGAAGGATTTTGCTTAAATATCTGGTGCTGGCTGCCAAGGAGGCAACCTGTGACAGAGGAGAAGAGCAGTGAAAGGCAAAAAGAGGTAGCCAGGATTAGATCAAAAGAAAGGCTAAGCAAAACCAGAGAGAGAAACATTTAGGCAAAGACTTTGCCCAGGCATGAGTGAAGCAGAGTTTCAATTCGATTGATAAAATCCAGGATACAAGTGTATTTAAGAAGAGTGTGGTTGTTTGGATGCAAGGGCACTGTATGTATACTAGCACTGTAGATACTGATCATCTCTAAGCTGGTGCCAGAGGTCTGTCACACACACCAATTTGGAATTGCTGCCAGTTTTCTGAGTACAGTGTGTCCAGATAATTATTACAAGTCTGCAGTAAGAAGTACGCAAGTTATGCTTGTATCTGGTATTCAGACTCCAAGAAAAGGGTAAAGAAATGTAGGTCTTTTATGTGACAATTTTGATCAGTCTGATCAGAAAAAAAAAAAGCAAAACAAAACAGAAAGCAAAATCAAAACTTTGTATGTGCCCATAAAGTAAACACCTGTTATGATTAAAATACAACAACGTCAGTTTCTGCTTGTTGGAAATGTTTTGCATATAGGCTTTAGCAACATCATTTCTCCTCACAGGAAGAAGACCATAAGACAACCCAGCATTATCTTTCAGATGGTTATGCCATCACACTACTGTATTGCACCACCAGGGTGTTGCAAAGAAAAGAATGCTTTACAGTGTGGAGCTACCCAAACCTAACAAGGCTTGGGAGTGACATATTTGCTACTGTATGCATGACCTCATCTTCAAAGGAAGATTAGCATTAGCAAACTTAAGATGATTTCAGCACAATAGGGTTCAATTTAAAAAAATCCTTTATTGTCATCATCCTCTTTGCCAGTTCTACATGTTTATTTCAGCAGAGTCAATCACCACAAAAATCAGGACAAACAAATTTCTCATGTATGTGCCAAAGCAATGTCCGAAAGTGGTGTTCAGAGCAGTTGGTATGGTTGTTTGGACTGATCAGTGGGGCCATGAAGATCATGCTTTGGGCTGGGGACAGGCACCTGTGACTGCAGGGCAGAGGAGGGAGCTGGCAGTAGCAGGCAGCAGCTCTGGTGTCAGACTTATGCGAAGCATGACTAGAACAATGCCACTTCTGAATACAAAATTCCCCTATTTCTTTCTTGCTTTAGTGAGAAGAGCTCTGCAGATGTGGAGACAGGGACAAAAGCAGCCAGTATTTCCTCTTTTTCTACATGCTAGTCAGCCCTGTTCATGGGGCACTGGCTCATCCCCCTGGCTTCTGAACTGAGAAAAGAAGATGCTCCTCTTCCAAGTAACTAATGAATCATCCCTTTTAGTACATAGCATGCATGACTGCATTGTTAAAAGCAGTCTTAATCACTCACTGAGAAAAATGTTATTGATCATTTCTCCCTTTTAGTTGTTAAGTGGAAGCCTTGGGAGTTGTGACTCACCGCCTTTGTGCTGTGGCAAGCCCAGAAAAACTTTACTAGATTTTTAGATAATTGTAGGAGCCCTCTGCATCTTATTCTTCACATCTTCCTAGTATAGTTATAATTTGGAAAAATGGTAGATTTTTTAGTTTTATATTATTCTAGAAATCACTGTTTTGCAGATGGATTTGGCCTAACTTTTACACCAAAATTCAACAAAGAGAAGGATTTGTGGTAGGCAACTGACTTGTAGCAGTGGATAGTGCAAAACAGCTTCTGGGCTGGAGGAAGCCCACCCCCCATTTTGCCTTTAGCTCTGTAGTGATGTTGGACATGCCATGCATACAGCAGTTCAGCCTTATTTATAAGCATAGGACTATATCAATAGAACAGTGAAATATAAGGAAAAAGAAAGGCAAAAATAAGTTGTAAGATTAAATTTGAAGGCTCTTGACAGCTTCCTGGGAAGAGAATGAATGGGTCTGAGGTAAGGAATAAATTCTCTTGTTTACTTGGAATTGCCAAAGGCAGAGAAAAGTGAAGAGGTAAAATGTTTTCAATGTGACATGGGAAAAAAAGTATCTGTAGCTATTTCAAATGTAGACAGATATACTGATACTTGTGTATTAATTGCATTAAAAATAGTAGGGTGAAAGATTATTATTAATGCCAAATTGTAAAGTTTTCAGCTGGTGCAGGGTGCCATAGTTAAGACAGTCTATACCTTCTTAAATCAGTCTTTCTATGTTTGTATATCTATTATATGAGTATAATATGGCTGTATTCTACAATTACATCCAACTTAATTGAATCAGTCACTTGTTCATTCCTCCACAAAAGCAAAAGAAGCTACAGGGCCTCCATGGAGGATGAGGAAGAGTAAAACATGTAGGGACAGTTCTGGTAGTGAGTGATTGAAGCATGTTTGTTGTTTCCAATTTTTTTTTGTTATTTCCCCTAAATAACCCTTCTCGCTCATTCTGAACAGAGATCTTTCCCGCATGCCCCTCCATGACAGTACATCGACTATTGCTGGTCAGCAGGTCCTCTGCTCTCCCACCATAGCCTTCCTTAGCTTCTGGAAAATGGAAACAACCTCTACTGTGAGCAGACACTTAGGAGGCAGGGGTAAAAAGGCACCCAACTAGTGATTGATTGTGTAATGGTACTAAAACCACATGCTTTACAAGACTTCATCATGTTTAACTGTAGCTGGGAGCAAAGGTGATGTAAAATATTGTATGATAATAGTTTTCTTTCAGCATCTTTGCCTAGCACCAGATAAGTAGCTTTTTGTTTCTTGGGCTGTCATTGTTGGGAAAAGTATTGCCATCAGTTGTAGGTCTTAAAAATATCCTTTGATATATGGCAAGGAAATGGGATTTATTTTGTGGCAGAATCTTGCCCCCCTCGTGCTTTGCTTGATGGATGTTGTCACTTGATAGAAGCATGCTGCCATGGGGTAACAGCCCTTGAGATTTGTCCCTGTGTCAGCTCAGCTCTTAGAGAATGACAGAAACCATTGTGGAGGAAGAAGATGTTCCCCGTGGTATCACAAGGAAAGAACAGACAAGAAGACATTTGAGAAGAAGGGCATGCTAAAGACCCTAGCAAAACTGCATTTGGCATCTTCAAGGGAGGATTCAGTGAAGGCAGAGATTTAGAGTGAGCCTTGCAGAGGGATAGCTCCAGAGACCTCCCCAGCCATCATAGGCTGTGGGCGGGGGTTCACTTTTTGTGTGATGACCCTACAGATGGGGGGGAGTATAACTTGTGGAGCTCAAATCCCAGACATCCTCTGGATGGGGTTTAAAGGATCCTAAAAGATCCGTGGGAAGCAAATAATAACTGTATAAAATTCTAAAATTCTAGCCTTTACATAGTTTTGTCTTTGTAGGAAATAGCCTGGGCCTTGACAGCTGAAAGTGGACAGACCTGCTATAATCACCTGTAACAGTTTTTGCAATGCGGAGATATACTAGCCAGCACTTGTTCTTTGTGAGTAGCAGGCATCAGGAAACCAACATCTTTAATAAGAAACAGCAATTTGAACTTCTGAATGCGACTTCAGTTTGAACTCTCTTTAATACTCTTCAAATATATTTCAGTTTAATAATCTCATTCAGCATCAATTTTTGCTTGGATCTGAGAGCACCTTTTATTATCTGCTGTTTCTTACATTTATAAAAATAGTACTTAACATCAAAGGAACCTTTAAAAAAAAAGCTTCTTGGATCACTTCAGTACATAGCTTATTGCTACTAATTGCCCACCACGTCATAAAACCCCTTTCTCTTTTATGGCTCTTCCTTGCAAAGCCTCAGTGAGACTGAGATAACTCCATATGTAGTATCCCAATATTTAAAGTATAAGATTGTGACCCTCAATTCATTTTTTCCCTTCCTTTTTGCATGTATTTCTAAGTCTCAGGTCTCCTTGTGAAAGGAGGATTGCAGAGGCAGGCCATTGCATTGTGAATCTGGAGGATTCCCACTGGTTCCCACACTCAGCCATGTCTGTGGTTATGGTCTCATATTCCTCTCTGACAGGAACATCCACATGCTTTCCATGTAGACAGAGCCCCCAGCTGTGCTTCTACCTGACAGGAACACCAGTCCTTAATGAGAATCAAAAGTCAGGATGACCAAAAAAGCTCTGTTCAGTCATGAACCATGTGTAATGAGTTTTCTCTTAGTGTAGACTGGAGTATTGATTTCAAAACCTCACTGAGGTTAGGTCCCACTGTGTGCAAGAGAGCCAAGGATCCAGTGTTCAGTATTGGGAGATTTCTTTGAATGTCATGAAACACTGAATACCTCCTCATTTCTTTTTCTGCTTTGGGCCAGGCAACAAAACAGATGTCCTGTACAAATTATTGTGGACATAATATTGCTGGGCAGCTGAGAAATGATGTAGCAGTAGATAACCCTCATCTCCTTTCTAAAGACAAAGGACATTTTTACCATTATATTTTTGCAACTATACTGCCAGAATCCAGGAATACATTACACAAGCTTAAAAATTCAAGGTTTTCATACAAATCAGTATTGTCCAACTGCTTGCCAGAAAAAGAGCTTTATGATGCGCTATGGAAAATCTCTATATTTGATCAGAAATGTCTAATATGAATAAAATGCCCTAACTTCAAAGAATACACTTGATTTTCCATTTCTTGATCATTCAAATTACCTGGCAAACTCATAAAGAGATTTTGGTGCACTAAATACTTCTAGCCAGGAAGTTAAACCACCACTGAGACATTTTTTAGGTTGGATGATTTTATTTGGTTTTGTAATCTTAAATCTTAAAAAAAAAAAAAAAATTATATGATGCTTTCCTTGCTTCTTTGGTTTTAAAACTTTTTGAGGCAGAGATGGCCTATACTAAAACCTTCCACAATATATATCCAGTTTTTGGGGAGCCATTTCATTGCCAAGCTGGAAGTAAGGAGTGAATATTTATTTTTGGAGCAGATACATCACTAGCATGACCATTACAGCTAACAATCATCTAAGAAAAGAGAGGTATAGAGTCCAGGCTAGGGTTACATGGCTTGGCAAATCAGGCTTGAGAGTACTTAGCTGTAGATCAGAAGAGTTACCAACACAAATAGCAAAATTCCAGGTGTTGTGCAAATTTATTCTACCTAACAAAATGTATTAAGATTGTTTTAAAGCAGTTACTTTCTTCTGGCCAGTTTTATAATAGATTTGATGTGGAAGATTTTTGCCTGCAATTAACTTGCAGTCAACAGAAAGTATAAAAACTCCTTTAACACTATAACCCATGCTCTTCTTAGCTGAGATGATACAGAAATTCAGTGGTGCATGTGTATTTGTTCCAGAATAAATCTGTATTGTTAGTTGACTCAGTAATGCATCTAGCTGGCATTAATGGAAAGGAGCCTCAGCTGTTGAAGAGTTGATCCTTCATAACTGTGTAACCAAGTGGCATTTCATCATGCCACAGGAAATGCATTTGTTACTTTTTCCTTCACTGATACCCAGTGCCTCTTTGCCCTAGGCTTTGGTATATGCATTTTATTTTCCATTAATAAATTAGATGGTTTGGGGTTTTTTTTGCTTCAGTATTTTATGAAATTGCAGATTGTACCTGCTCTCTACCAGAAGAAGATGAGTGAAAGGTCCTACTCTTTAATTTTTTAGTGAGAACAGTCTAAATCATTGCTACAATTGCTACATAGACAGGTTTGGCTAGTACTGCAAGAAAATCAAGGTCTGGCCAGCCAGCATTTAGTAGTGTGCATTTAGCTGTACACCTTAAAAATAGCATTTTGATTCCTAGATGCAGCAGACATTAAAATACAAATCTGGATGACTTTGAGAGGTTAACTTTATAATTACAGATACCATTAAGCATTATGTGATTAGTGTAATGCTATGGGTCTATTTATTTACTGTTTTAAGAAAGCCTGTTAACCTCCTTTTATAGTTAAAATTAAGCCTCTTTATCTAGCAGCCTGTATTCTGGTAATTTAAAGATGCTTAACTGAATTGCTGATGCAACACGTGTACACAGAGACTCTCAATAAAGGTAACATTTATTGGATCTACTTACATACAAGGCCATGAACAAATAGTGCATTAATGTTCAGAGAGAGAGGACAGTGTTTGAAGCAGTGCTGTATGGACCTTCCTATTTTTTAAAAAACCAACCAACCAAACAAAATAACCCAAGCAAAAGCTTGTTATTGCACTTGGTTAGATCTGGGTTTGAAAAAAAACAACCCATGTCAGACCTTCAGCATTTTTTGCAGTTATGCAGAAGGATGACCAAAATGATGCCCCTAGCTATTATCATTAAATCTTCAAACATTAAATCTTCATACACTGAAAATTCATCTAATGTTTCTGCTGTAACTAGGAAAGTCCTACTGAGGTTCATTTTAATAACCATTAATACTGACATGCAAATGATCACTACTTCTCCTACTTCTTTCATTTGGCATTTAAAGCATTTTGCTTAAAAATCTTTGAAATAGTCTCAAACATGCCTAGACTGATGGAGATGAATAACTTTGTGTCTAAGAGGAGGGAAAGAGAAACTACATATGTATATTAGCACATGCCAGGGTGAACAGATAAGTAACCCCAAAGAATCTGTTATTCAAAATATTTTAATTTTACTCTGCAGTGAAATTCCAGAAAGCCCGTTTCTTGTTCCTTTTGACCCATTTTCTGTGCCATTTACTGGAAAGTACCTAGGCAAATTGCCAACAGCTCTTAATGTCTCTGGACTAATGGGATCACAATGGACATGGTATCACCACAGCTTTTTATGGTGGAATTTTAAAATGTTTCTTTTGTGTCAGGCTTTCAGCTTTATGCAGAATAATTTCTTAGCTAAGGCATTTGGCAAAGACTGCTCTGCATGACTCAGCAGCAGATCTTCTCCATGTCAGATTCTGGTTATATTAATGAGGTTTAATTTTTACACAAACTTGTACATATTTATGACTTAAATTCCCTTGCATGCTGCTGGGCTTTCTCTAGTTCCAGTGCCTGTCTGTCCAGCTACTGCAGTGAAGTTACATGGCATATGCTACACTGGGATTCAGTATTGAGGTGGACAGAAAAGAAATCAGTGACTAGAGCAATTTTTTGTTGATAATAGACATAATTCTGTTATTCTGTCCCTAACTGGGGTTTCTTAGGCAGAGCTGTGCAAATTTTACAACATTCAGATTCTGTAATACTAGAATGAAGTAATGACTTGAAGCTCTTGGATTTGGTATTAATGCTAGCCATGCAACCTTTATTAGTACACACACTCATTACTCATGCAAGTTACTTCACTGACTTGAAAGAGGCTCTCTGTAGCACAGTACCTGGCCTCGAGTTGCCAGCTCTTTGTTAGAGACATCACCACAGAGCCAGACAGGTTCTAAAGCAGCTGAGCAAACACACTCTAATACATGCAGGGAGAAGTACTCTGGCCAACCTCTCCAGTACCATGAGTGAAGAATTGGAGAGCTGTTATTTTTCTCTGTAGTGAGAAGGGAATGGGTCAGGAACCATTGGTGATTAGTTCAAGCATAGGCTAAAACTACTCTATGTGCTGGTAAATAGCCCTGCCTTCAGCTGAAAATACATTTTTGTCCAAATCTGCACTTCATAAATCTTCCAAATTTTGTCATACACCTTTCATAGTGTCATTGAGGTTTGTAAAGATCTGCAAGATCATTAAGTCCAACTTTTGACCAAACACCACCATGTAAACGGAACCATATCTTTTAAACAATCTGTGTTCAACTGAGTTTCATAGAGCTCAACTTGAAAGGAGAGAGCTTCAGAAAAAGATATGGGTAAATTTGAAAGTTACTTACTGATAGTATATGGAACAACACACAATGACAGTCAAAAGTGTACAATTAAAGAGCTAGGAAAAAGAAAACCAACCAGAGGCTGATACCTTTTATGAGTAGGATACTTAGAAACAACATCTTGAAAAAATGGGATACTTTTCCAGTGCAGCACATCATGAACCAAAGGAGCTTGTGACCAAGTGATTTTGAGGTCAGAAATTTTACATGACTGAAAATAGTCATCTGTATAAACACTGAAAACATGTAGGCCAATAAATAGCCCAGAAACTTGTAGGCTGTTAGTGTAAGCAAGCATATGTACTGTGCATATACCACATGTGTTCCTTGCCATTTTCTACCAAATGACAGTGGTTCCTTGTAGACCTCAGTTGGGGTAGAAGACTGTGTGAACACCAATTCTTGTGAGCCATGGTCCAGACATCATTGGTTTTTATTTGACTATATGCATAGCCACTAAAAATAAAGAACAACTCCCCAAAACAAAAGAACAACAATAAAGAACAACTTCCCAACAAAACCCTGCAGTTATCTATTGGAAGATCTGAGAAGTGCTAGTGCACACCGGGCCATCCTGAAAACTGCTTGTACAGTCAAAAGACTGATTTCAGTTCTGTACTGAAATTAAAAAATGCTGGCTTTGTCGGAGGCTGCAAGAGGTTGTTGTAGTTCAGACTCTCAGGCTTCAGCTTGTGTTTAAAGGATAAGGTACCTGTTCCCAACTGGTTTTGGAAAAATCTTTGCTGTGATTGTGTTCTGAGACTTTCTACCAACAAGTGGCTCTTTAGAAAGGCACTTTCTAACCGTTGTGTCACCAAACCCTTAACAGAATTTATGAGCTTGGATGAAATGAAAGTTTACAGCTCCCATGCCTGAAGACACAGCTTATTTATCAACAGCTGAATATTCTATTGAATGTCAAGAGGGCATATGATATGAATTCATAGACATTACCGTACAAACAATAATTAAAACCAAGGACTTCCACTAGAAGTGGGACAGATTTAATTTTTTCCCCTGGATCTCTGCCGCAAGGGTGAGTTTTTATGTAGATTTTCTGGTACGTAAAAGCAGCCACACTGCAATCTTTCCTTACAGCCAGGATTCAATAGGGACTCTCCTCTCCCTGGCTACCTATTTAAATTTGTAGGAACTTATCTTTGAGCCTTATCTGACTCTGTTGTATTTGAAATTGGCCCATAGATGAACAAATTACTGAGGGAATGATGCTTGGACAGGGAGACAGATGCATGTGTTCTAACTTTCATGCAAGGAAAGGATCATGTATTTCCTTTCAAGTCTTGCTAAGAAAAGCCTCCTCTGATATAAGACTTTTAACTAGTGTCCTCAAATCACTATCATCTTCCTCTGAGCACTAAGGAATTGCTAAACTAGGAAAGTAAAAATCATTCTACAAATATGGGTTGGTCAAATTGCTTGGGTCTGGCAAATTAAGCACTCCAGCAGTTTGTTGTGTAGGCTGTCACTCTTGTTGAAATATCTATAAAACTTGCAGTCATTTCTGTTTAGATTCAGAGTAAGTATCTGTGGTCTGCCTAAATATTTAAAGATCTGTACAGCTGTACAAAACCAATCTTATTCTCATTATTAATCCCAAGTACAAAATTCAGAAAAAAAAACTAACTGCCAAGTCACCACTCATCAGCTGAAGCCATTACCAAGTGTGTGTGTGCTCTTAATGTGCCTCAGTTGTGGATCCAATGACATTAACATGAAACACACTGGAACCTTGCTGGAACAAACTGAGTCCAGTCACATAACGCTGCCATGCTTCAAGCCTCCAGCTGCGGCAGCCAAATTCCTCTGGTCATGTGCTCAAAACTCACGCAATGTGTGAGGATTTTAGAGTACTTAGAAATGTCAGCTTCTGGGTAGAAAAATATTTTTGATCTTTACAGCACAACTGGTGCTCTGCTGTGATATTTGTTCTAGTCGACAAAATTAGTCATTGACCAAGTTTATTATTTACTCGTGACCCTTTGTCTGGCATCCAACATGTGGAAATTGTAGCTTTTGGATAGAACAGAGAGCTGTAAGTTGTTGAATTACATATTCTAGAGGATACATGTATTCCAGCAACTCTCCTGCCATGTCTGATGTGGGGTTTTGCCTCAGCACCTAAAGATACCGGTTCTTTCTCAGTTAAACTTGTCAGGAAAATTAAACCACAAACGCCAGAGGCTTATGTCCAAAAATGAGACAGAGGAGTCCTGTAACTTTATTTGAATAAAGGGAGAGGTCATGGAGGATTCCCAATGGGGTCTCTCAAAATTTGAGGGGATACAGCCCCTCCTTTTTATCCTGATTTCCCGGCCACATTTTCCCTGTCTTTCCCCATTGGCTGAGGTACTTGAGAGGTACGGACTCCCCGAAACACCTAATACCTAAGACCCCCCTTCTAATGTATAGCCCCCTCCCCCCGTTTTTCTTTTTCCTGTGTCTCTGTTCTTTTTCTCTAAATCCAGAGATTTAGCACAGTCTTGAGTGCGTAACAGTCTGTGTCAATTAGCGGAATTCCTATGGAATTTATGATTTCCCCATTGCTTCTTTTACCCGTCCGTATCTGGCCTCATCTACCATCAGGCCCACAGTTTGTTTGTAAAGACACCTCCTTCTCATTCCTTTCAAACGGATGCTCTTTGGGTTGTACCTTTCTTTTATTTTTTTAAGGTATGTATTTGTGTGAGTAAGATGTTATTTTCTGATATTTAAAAAACACCTAATGGGTTATGCCACAATGTTATCTTTTCAGCTGAGGGCTTGAAGCAAGGAGCTGGTTCGTCAGCATTAAATTTCCTGTTAATTATCCAAACAAGTTTGCTGCAACAATCCTCACTGAACGCGCATTTCTCAGTACTTTCAGCGCCGCACGAGTAACAAAGTAACAGGCGCTCCATTTGCGCTGTGCCTCCTTCAGCGATTCCTCAGTCGCAAGCTCCTTTTCCTTCTCCCGGCCGATGCCAGGTTGGTTGCAATAGCAAGAGGCCCGCAGCTGTCGGGAGCCTGGGGCAGCCCATGTTAGGAGAAGGGCCGAGGGCCGAGGGCAGAGACACCGCCGCCCTCCGTTCTCCCCCGCCCTGCCCTCAGCAGCCAGGACGCCTCACGGGCGGCAGAGACCCCGGGCACAGCGCAGGGACAGACCGACAGCGGCGGCGCTGGGCCCGGTGCGGCGGCAAGGGGCCGGGCCCTCGCGGAGCGATCGGGGCGCAGACTCCATCCCGTCCCGGGAGCAGCCCCCGCCGGCCCGGCGCACTCCGCACCTCTATCCCGTTTTGCCTCCCCTGCTCCTCGCGGCCGGGCGGCGGCCACAGCCCCTTCCCCGTGGGACCCGCCCCTCCCTGGGGCGGAGC
>VZTT01059635.1:11016-21496 GCA_013400855.1 Buphagus erythrorhynchus | reverse complement strand
GCGGGCGGTTCCCGCGGCCGGGCCTGTCGGAGGGGCGAGGGGCGGCCCTGGCCGGCGTGGCTCCTTTCCGTAGCGCGGCGGCGTCTCCGCCCGCCGCCTGCGCCCGTCGCCGCGGCTGCGGGTGCCCGCGCATAGGGCAGGATAAAGGGAAGCCCGGCCTGAGGAGAGCCGCCGCCGGGACCTGCGGTGATTTCCTCAGGCAGGTAGCAGGCTCTTAGAGAGCCAGCCCGGCAGCCACCGTCCGGCCGCCTCCCGTGTTTTAGGAACCGGCTTTTCCGGCAGCTCTGCCGGGCTTGGAAAGCCAAGTTGTGACACCCGTTTATGAAACCCTTCTGGCTTGGCCAGATCCCCGCGCCGGTGCAAGTCGCCTTGCGGCTGGCGTGCGGCTCGGTGGCGGCTGCGGGCGCTCGGCGGGGCGATGCGCCGAAAAGGGTTGAGTCACGCCGGCGGTGGGCAGGCAGCGCTCCAGATCCCGCACCGCAAGAGAGCGGTGTCGGTGTCACGCAGGAGGCGCTCACGGATAGAGAGAAGAGCAGCTGCCCTCCCCGTTTTATCTGCTGTTGCTTCCAAAGTGGCTGTCTATATAACACCTCTGCCAAAGAGCGTTTTATTGGAAACGTCGGCTTGCTCTCCTTATCTGCCAAGCAAAGAAACGTTGCTACGAGAATGAGAGTTAGGGGAAATAAATTAAGCATACCACCAACTTTTTCACTGTAAAACATACCTCAGTTTATGTTTCGGTCACAGACCCTGAGCAGGTGAAGAATCTTGGTCTATTTGGAGTATCGTGTTTACAAGGAAGAACTTCCTTCCTGAAGCTTGATGGGAAGCCCTGCTAACAAGCAGGAAAACTTAGTTCGGACCTAATTAAACATTGGCAGCAGTTAACTGGGTGTTTATTGATTCTGAGAAATACTAGGCCATCAAGGAAGGCTTCTGTGAGAGAGGAAAAAACTTCACACAGTGCCAAATGCTATTTGCCCCTAAGTATGAATTCAGTTAAACACATGTAATAAAAATCTAAAATCAGTGCAAAAGTTTCTGTGGGAGAAACAGACATCTTTTCCTGAAACAAACAGTTGTTCTCCAGGTGCTCCTGAAAATTACAGGATTACAGGAGGGCTTATTGTCAAGAAAGGTGAAACAGTCTTCTTCCTGCCTAAAAATTAAAAAGAGAAATGCCGAGATTTTTGAAGGTGTTGACCTTTTAATTGCTGAAAATAATTTTGCTTTTAAAAATTCACCTCATACTAAAAGGGGCTTTAGGCATCTTGTAAAAAACAGTGATTGCATGCACAACCTCGTACATACATTTTGACTTGCAGTCTGGCAGATGTGAAAAGTCACTTGGCAAACTATGAAAAATACTTCTGCTGCACTTTGCCATTGAAAATGAACCTTAGGTTTATGTCAGATATTTTAATAAAGAACATAGTTATTAATACCTTTCATGTGTCTCGTGCAGTAATTTGAAGGATAAGGAACCTCCTGTTGACCCTTTTGTTGGCCATCATTTGTATAGCTGGCAAAAAACCCCCCTGCCTTTCTGTCACTGAAACGTAGCTTCTTGCACATCTATTTGGTTTTTTATATGATTGTAGGTGATGCCACCCTTTCTAGCCAGAGAGCTAGTCTAGTCGTTAATGGTGATATAACTTGAGTTATAAAAGCGTGTTTTTTGAAAAAGGGATTATTTATTGCATTCCGTTTTGTTATAACTCAGCTAGCTGACAAGCTGCAAAGGAGGCAGACAACAGCTAGAGAGATATGGTTTATAGTTTCTGATTCCTGAAGTTTAAAAACATTAATTGTTTCTTTTTTATACTACTTCTCTACCTTTATCACCTTTTTATTTCTTCCACAGTTGTAATTTCTAAGAACATCTTCACGGTGGCTTTGAATGACGTATCGTCAAAGTAGAAAGTATTATATACTGAACATTACTTATTTAGTAGTAGTTTTTGAGGTTAGTATCTCCATGCTATCTTCAACTAGCTCCTCATTTTACATCCTTTCCCTACAAGCTTCTAAATTTTTTTACAAGTTTCTAAATTTTATGTGTTTTCAACATGACATCTCAGGGATCCACCTGTTTTGTGTGTTTGGACCATAAAATCCCCTTTTGTACGTTGTTGCCACTTCCTGGTTTTGTGCATTGTTCATCACGCTGATCTAGAAAAAAGCAGTTTTTCCCAAAAGGCATCTGTGTGGAATGTCCGAGACACAACTTTCCTGCTCAAATAGTTTGATTTTTGTCAATGGATTCCTTGGAGAGCAGTCTTTTCTTTATTGTGTTCAACTTTGATGCCCTTTGTGGGCATTGTGTCATCTCTCCATTGTTAATCTACTAGTGAGACACTGGCAGTTGTCTCTGGCCTGTGAAAGCAGAGTTTATTTCTTGTATTTTCAAGGGGGAGGCATTTATTTTCAGCTGGTAGAAAGCTGATTACTTTGACTTCCTTCTGAGCCTTATTCCCATTGCTCATGATTTTTTAGTGGACAAGTCATCTATCGGACCAGTGTGACTACTATTTACATTAGTTTTTGTCTCCATTATTTGTCTTTAACTGAATGTCTACAACTGTTGGCTACTGTGCTGTGTTTGGGTGCTCTCTGTGCTCTTCTATTGCTTTCTGTTTCTAACTAATGCTTGAGTTTTTGGTCTTGAGATCTTGGTGTCTGTGGGAGCATGGCTTTGCAGGCATTTATGTAGTTCAGGTAGTACAATCACCTTTTCTCTTACTCAGGCTCAGGCACAGAGATATTTACTCGTCTGAAGTCATTGCATCTCATGCCTGACTTACACTTTTCACATTTATAAGTGCAGGGCTCGCTAGATAGCATATTTACTTGGATGGACACTGAACTGCAGCTGTGCCTCTGCCCTCTGCTCTGGAGTCAAAGGGAGCATGCGCGCCTCTTCCTGGGCACAAGGTTTGCTTGTGTGAAACTAATGGCATGATGGGAAAGAAAACTTTTATGGCCTCTGAAGTCAGGAGTCATTTCATTTTACAGAGTCATAAAGTGGCGTCACACTGCTTTAGAAGTAAATGTTGTTACTGTTTTGTATGGCAAAATACCCTGTTCCTAGCGCTGAGAGTTCTTTGGCAAGAAGGGCTTTGGCCCTCTTACCTTCTCATTTTTGCGGCTTGTTTGTTGCTTCAGGACCCTTTTATGGTTGTAGTAGTACCCTTAGTAGTAGTATCTAAATCTGTGCTGGAAAAACTGCTAAATCTACTGTATTTTTTCACATTTTCTCAAGGCTTTACATATTTTTTCAGAGGTTTTAATTTATTCTGAATTTAAAATTGCTGAGAAGAGTATTCTGACTGAAAGAAATGTAGCTATAGACAGATAAAAGACTATTTAAAAATGACACAGTAGTGGTCCATATTTATACTCCCTCATCTTAAAGCATTAATTCAACTCATTCATTATATAATTTTCAATTCCTTTCAGAAAACAAGCTGCAATCATTGTCATCCTTTTTGTTGTTACTGATGTTTCTTTATATTAGCTTGCACTTTTGAGAAAACACAGAGAACGGCATTACGAAGTTTAGAATATTACTTCTACAGCTCTAGGGCTAGCAGTAGAAACAGTCTACTCTGCAAAGTAAACAAATGTAATTGACAACTAGGAGAGAAGTATGCTGGATCAAAGACTAACTTTGCATTAGTCTTTCAACTCTGGGTGTGCCTTCAGATGTCAAATGTTAATTTTGTAATTGTACATACACAGAAGCCTGTGTGGAAATTTTCTTTTTCTCTGGGATTAGTAAGTCATTTATTTGCTTCCCTGTATAGGCCATCTGAAAACAAAGAACATCATTTTGAGTTCTTTTGTAGATCACAAAGTCCAAATTGTTCAATGTGTTGTGGTTCTTTTTTTTAGCGGAGTGTGATACCACAGTGGTACGTGAGCACAGCATAACTGTGTGTGCGAACTAATTTGATGATGCAATGATCAATTAAAAAAAGATATTCCCAATGCCCCATTCTTTATTTGGATGGTGAAGGATATTTAAGTTACATTACAACCTTGAAAGATAAGTTGATTTCATTTTTTTTATCTTGGCTTCCTTAACATTCTTCCAGTTTTTAGTTTAATTTTTCTTGCTACTCTGTATATTTTGCAAATGGATACTATAGACTATAACTTGAAGGTTACTTAATGACTTCTTTCCTTCCCACTCTTCTTTCCCCGCGCATGGCACTCACCAGAAAATGTCACCATTTGTACTAAGCTTTCTAAATCTAGTTTGGAAATATGCTTTCTCTTTTCAAGAGCATACATTGATATTTGAAAGCTTAGAAGGATTTTACCAGGTACTGTGTAATAATTTCTGTCATACAATGCATGCAATAAGACATGCCATCCAGTGCTTATTAGTGTGATTATACCATGTCTGAAGTATTTCATAAAGCAAGTACTTTGAGCAACCATGGAGTAATAACAGTGTACAGTGGAGTAATAACAGAAGAGCTTGCATCCTGGAGGTTGTAATAATCTCAAATTTGTAGTGC
Source organism: Buphagus erythrorhynchus (assembly GCA_013400855.1). Taxonomy (NCBI): domain Eukaryota; kingdom Metazoa; phylum Chordata; class Aves; order Passeriformes; family Sturnidae; genus Buphagus; species Buphagus erythrorhynchus. The sequence continues at coordinate 16,970 of VZTT01059635.1, read as the reverse complement.
TAGAACTAGCAGAACTTAATATGCAAATCTCATTGCAAAATGGAGTCAACTCTAGGGTGAAATGGGATAGGCAAATAACAATGTACAGTAGTGTTGTATAAGGAATTATGACATGAGGTGAAGAAAGTATTGTGTTAATTGTTGCAGAAGATTCATAGGTTTGGGACTAAATGATTCATCAGGTGTGCTGAAAGTGTATGCTCAGATATTGCAAAAGTAGAGGTAGATGCTGCCTGTCTAAAGAAACTGTTGGACCATCTCTGCCACTGAAACATTAGATGCAGTATTCTAAATTACCTGTCTTCCTGGGAAACCTGGCTACAACTTACAATTTGTTTTAGATATTATTCTTCTGATTGTCAATTGAAGACAATCCACATATTCATTAAGGGAGTTACTTAGCTTGAATTTCAAGGCTTTCCTGTGGGATGTGTGTTTCTGTGGGCAGCACTTCTTAGGCTACAGAACAATTAGGGCAGGAAGGGAGCTCAGGAGCTCCCTAGTCTGAGGAGTGAACAGGATCAACTTGGGAGGTCAAGAGCAAGTTGCTCAGACCTATCTCATACTGGAAAAGCTGTTCTTTATATCCAGTAGGAATCTCTTATTTCAGTTTTTGTGTCTGGTCTTCCCACTGTGTGCTGCTTAGACCACTTGGCTTCCTCTGTTTGATGGCCTCTTCATGAATGATGATGTGGCTGCTGTTTGGTGCTCCCAAAGCTGTCTCTGCTTCCAGGCTGAGCCAGCCTGTTCCCTCAGCTTCTCCCATAGGTCAGATGCTTCATCCTCAGTTGTGTTGGTTCCCTTTTGCTAAACTTGTGCTGGTTTATCAGTGTTTTCCCTGGACTGGGGGAGCAGTATCTTGACATGATCCAATGGGTGCTGGCCAGTGGGGAATGATCACTTCCCTTGATCAGTTGGCTGGGCTCCTTGTTAACACAGTCCAGGCTTCTGGCTGCCATCTCTGCAGACAGGGCACACTGCAGGCTCCTGTTCAGCTTGCTGGCTGACACAAGGCTTTGGTCCTTTTCAGCAGAGACTTCGGTTACTGCCAGGAATTTTCCTTCCTTGGCACAGGACTCTGCATTTATCCCTGTTGAATTGCAGAGGGTTCCCCTTGGCCTGTTTCTCCTGGCATTTCTAGGTCCCTCTGTGTGGCAGCCCTGCCCTTGAGTGTATCAGCTGGTCCTCCCAGTTTGATGTCATGTGAAAACCTGAAGAGTGTGCACCTGTGGTCCATGCTGGGATGTACCTTTAGTGTCTGTGTCAGTCACCCTGTGAAGTACTGATGCCTTCACTTTGACATATTTTGTATGTGTATAGTATCTCTGCTTACCCCCTTTTTTGCCTCTCCTATTATTAACTTGCACACCTTGCACCGCCTTGCCTGTTGCTTTTGTATGCTGTACTAGAAGGAAATGGTGTTCATATTTTCTTTAGAAATACAATACAGCTAATGCAAAAAAGACATGGAGTAGGAAAACCACAGTATGTTGATCTCTTAACTAGTGACCACAGGGAAGGCTGGAGTGAGGAGATTGTCTTATTGTCAGCAGCCCCCATAGCTTAGTGCTTCACTCCTTCTCACTTCCCTTTGGCCAGTCTTCCAAAACTGAAATGTGTTTCACTGGGAATTAGGTCTTTAATTAGTAAACTTAACCTGTTAATGACATATTTTTTAGATTTGATAAATAGTAAAAGTCTGTTATCTTTGCTATCTTTGCTATCTGTTATTTTTTTATCTTTTTTTTTTTTTAATTTAAGTTGGAAATAGAACATTCTTTTTAAAACAAAGCAGGAAAATATAATTAATATTCAAAGAATATGCTGCAGATGTCTTATAAGAGGTTATATAACTGATTTGTTTTCAATAAAAGGATCTATTTGAGCAAGAAAATTCTTCTCCAAATAAGATTTTGGAGGCACCAAGATCAAGAAACTAAAACTCTGTCCCTCTCTCTGTAGATTTCAGTCTATATATTTAAGTTCTTTATCCTCTTATATTAAATTATAAAGTCCTTTACAGAGTTACAAGTATTTCCAGATGGACTAAAATACAGCAGTAGCATTACTTTATCCCATTTGAGATTGTCATACTGGAGCAAGATAATGAACTTTTTGTTCTCTGTTGAAACTAGGATTGCATATATATATTAAGGTAATTTTTTAATGATATTTGCTTTGAGAATGCTTACTCTTCTGCCATCAGTTAAGCAGTGACATTCTGGAGATGAGTAAGAGAAGTTAAATCAAATTTAAATTAAAGTTATAGTTAAATAAGGACTATAAGATACAATCCATCTACCCAGATTTTGAATCCTATAGTATTTAAAGTTTATTTGCTTATTTTATATAAGTCTGTAGTTTCAAATTATTATTGTTGTTTTGATTTTCAGCATATTCATAGGAGTATATCTTCATAGGTTGTCTTACTGATTAGCACGTTTTAACTTTACCACAGGTTTGATTATTATTTTTATTTTTATGCAGATCAAGGCAGTGTACCTGCTTGTATGCTTGTTGAATCAACAGGATTCTGAAACTTTAGTTTTCTGTCTTTCATATGTGTAAGGGCTTGTCCAGAATGTAGACAAGTTATCAAGAAAGTAGGATGGTACTAGTTTACTACTAATGAAACTTTTTAGATTGTAATTTCTACTGTTTTTCTATAGGATATAGTGACCTAATTTAACATCACCAAGAGTGATACAAGGGCAGAGTTTAGTTTTTGGTTTGTGGTGAGCATTCATAAGAGGAAGTGGTTTAAAATCCTGGCCTTTGCTTCTGGTATCTGCTTGGTTTTTTATGGATGGAGAGTGTTGGATAAAGGCTTTTGTTGAAGTACTGTGCTGAAAATTAAATAATTGCTTGTCAGCCTGTTCACTTCTTGTGGAGGAAAAATACCTCTGTATTCCAACAAGTAGAAGAGAAGTTTTGCATAGGATATGTACTGTGCTTTATTAAATATTTATTAAGCATTAAAATGTCGATTCTCATTTTTGTCTTCTCCATCTATTTCAGACTCCAGGTAGAGGTGGGTCTCAGAGTTCAGATTCAGATTCGTCTGCCACACCTGGAAATGCCGTGGACGTAAACAACGAAGGCTCCTCAGAGGTACTGTGCACCATACATGGGACTGATGTTCTAAATCTTGGATGCTGTTTCTCTGATCCATGGAGCTGTTGGAGTAACTTTTGATGCCCTTCCGAAATATCAGCTGTATTAAACAAATACTTGCAAATGTCATATAGTAAAAATTGTTTGTTATTTAAATAAAAAAGGAAGACTAGGCCATGTTTATATGTAAGTATTAATTAGGCTTATTTATCCAAATGGGCACAAGCAATGCTTCCTGTACTTGTAGAGATGAATTATTAAAATTAAAAGCAATGAGATGTAAGCATAAGACTCCTTGTTAATGAATCTTTCATGAGAGCTGCAAAAAACAATGATTGACATTTTATCATGCTTGTACTCCAATTTCACCTTGCTTCTGCTAAGCTATAGTGTGTACTGGAAACCTCTTCCTTCTTGTGAAATATCAAATATATTGGGTTTTATTTGGTGTTGGAGTATAAATCCTATCAGTGTTTCCTGTGCTGTATGCCATACTTAATCAGCAGAATAAGTTGTTATTCTTGCTGCAATCCCATATTGCAATGTCTTTGTATTTACAGTGTTGTCTGACATTAACTCTGAAAAATACAAACTGACTTCACTGGCTATTGAAGCTTGTTTGTGCTAATGTAGCCTGATTACTTATCTTAAAAATGTTTTGAGCTCAACATACAAATACAGTGCAAGGTTAATTACCCCTATTACAACATTGAAGGGGGAAAGTACCCTTTCTAACACTGAATAAAGTGTGTGATGATTCCAATACTCCTGTGTGTGATATGATAAAAGATAAGAGAAACTTTCGCTGTGCTGTTTAAAATCCTCTCTGTGCATCTGCTTATGTCTTCTTTCTTGAAGCCTTATTGCAGTTAATGTAATCAGAGATTCCTTAATATTTTGCTGCATTTTCTACGTCACACATTTTAGAGTCCAAATCTGTTCTGTGTGCATATTTAACAATCTCTGAAGCAGATAAATATTCTTAAATTGCAGACTGAAATCTTATTACTTATATAGTTGATTAAGGCATAAAAACATGCAATGAGATGATTACTTCTTTCTAAAGTTTGGCTAAAATTATACAATCCTGTTAACATGAGTGCACCATCACTGACTGTACAGCTTGTGGGTGCCATAAGGTACCTCAGTACTAATGGAGCGGTATTTTCTTGACATGGGATGAGCTTTCAGTGTAGTGGTGTGCTTGCACTATTGCCCCATTGGCTGTTCTTTCTGCTGGGTCAAAACTGGATCAGACCAAAGGCTGCCTTGTCACCCTTGATATACATGTGTTACATAAAAAATGTATCTTTGAGCTGTCCATAATTCCACCATTTCTTGCATTGTGTATTATCCTTAGCATAGAATTTCAAAGTCTGTTTGAAACTGAGCTCTGAACCTGGTGATAGGTATTTAAATTCACATGTAACACTACTCAAATCTGTTAGCCTTCCTTTTCCCTCACAGCTTGCCTGCAGTCTTGTCTCTCCTGGAACTTCTCTTCAGGAGCACCATAGTTGGTCTCTGCAGAATGTTTGTGGTTTGTTTTATCATGATATTCCTACCTGGTTCTCCATTATTGTGCAGTCAGAAGTCCATTAACTTGTTTTCACTCTGGTTTCTTCGCTAGATTTTCTAATTTGTATTGTTGCAAAATTCAAATAGAGAATAATTATTAAATCTGTGCAGATTTGTATGTTTCCTTTCTTTTCAAGCCTGGTTGAAATAAATCCTGATTTTTGAGAATTGTACTATGAAACAGAGGGAGTGGGAAAGTCTGAGTTCAGACTGCTCAAACTGCTCAAGAAGAGGTAAAAATTTGCTTATGTCCTCTCTGTGACCATGTTGGCATTTCAGGTCACAGGCCATAATGAAGTCTTTTATTCACTGTGCAGTCTGCCCAAGGAGGAAGCATTTGNCTAAATATTCCATGCTTGCAGTGAGTCTACCAGTGGGATGATGCTCTCCGTAGTGTAGTGTAACTGCATTAACCAGACAGGTTTGCCTCAGCCTCTCCTGCTGCTGTTGCAAACTTGCTTATTAATTTATAGAGGCATTTCTGCAATCTCACTGCACCACTACTCCCTCTTTCTCTGAAACATCTGAACACCCTTATGGGAGACCTTGTGGTGGATGTGACATAATGCCTTGTAATGCTCCCTTCACACTTTGTTATGCAGTTTGTTCCTCTGTCACATGAAGGGGGCACCAAGAGTGTAAGCAAAACACACAGTATACAGCATAGTCCTAGTTTTTAAGGCATGTTTTAGATTTATTTATTTTCATGTCCTTAATAACTCCTCCTTTTTGCCTTCTCTGTGATATAGGTATGGTTTGTGGAAGTTCTCTCCCCAAAAGGAAAACAGACTTTGCTTTTGGTGATTGTAGAGAGCTTTCAGCATAAGAATTCAATCTTTTGGTTCCAGATCTGCATTTTTTAATCTTTATTAGTTTCTTAAAAACTAATGTACATTTCACAGGGCTTCATCTGTCCATTGTGTATGAAACTGTGTGTAACTCCCACTGATCTGTCTGAACATTACCAGCATGAGCACACTGGGACAGAAGGAAGACAGGAGCTTCGCGACCTTGCAGCTATTAGTGTGGGTCTTGTTTATTTTGTTTAAATAGCTTTGGTGGTGGGCTGCTTTAAATGAACTACATATTTTCCTGGTGTCAGCCTTTTAAATAGTTTCTTTTGATTCCTTGCTTAAACGCAATTTGATCTCATATGCATGATTCCAAAGTATACATTCAGCAGAAGAATTAATTCATGTCTAGTTTTCTGGTTTGCAGTTGTCTGTCACATGAGACATTTGCAGTATTGGAAGACTTGCAGT
>VZTT01059634.1:23748-34842 GCA_013400855.1 Buphagus erythrorhynchus | reverse complement strand
ATATATATATATATATATATATATATATATATCACTAGAGGACTGTTATTCCTACACCCATATCTCTGCCTGAGAGCTCTTTAATTCCGAAAATCATAGTAAAGTGAAGGGAAGAAGGGAAAGGGGGGGTTTATACTCTCCTTCAAAAAAGGAGGCTCTTGTCCCTTTTAGCAGATACCTGTCTTTCAAACAAAGACAAGTACAAAACTAAGCACTGACCACAAATATAGGGGCCATACACTACTGTGCTAAAATTGAAAGAATTTTCCAACATCTTCTCCCACTGCTGCGTAACTTCTACTTGAAGAAATACCACTTTTTCTGTAACAGCTATGGTGGATGTTATTTTCAGAGGACATCCTGCTGCGTATTGCGATGTATCTTTCCATTCTATCTTCCTGTTTATAGTTGTCCGCACTAGCTTTTCTTCATCCTGGAGTTTGATATCCCTCTTACAGACAAAAAATATCAATCAGTACCTGGGCTTAACACAAAGCTAGTGACATTTTCAGTTCCTACAGCACTGACCACTGCCTGCAGAAGTCTGTCAGAATCCACTTTTTCTTTGACCTCTTCTAAATTTCATACTGACTGCAAATCCTGCTGATGGTGTCTCCAGATCATTTAGTTAAAAGAGGCTAGTCAAATCACTCCTTCACTTCAAGAAGGATGAAATAACATATTGCTATATGTTATTGCAAAGAACATATTCAACAATATATTGTTATTGAAATAACACATATGGCCATAAACAAGGGACACTTAGAACTTCTCTCCTCCCTGTTTCATCATTTCCACTCCCTCAACCTGTCACATTAATTTCTCAATGTTCCACCTTTCTGTGTACTCCCTGTGTCCAGGTCCTGAGTATGAAACTGATTCTTCCCTCTCCTCAAAGCAAATATCTGCAAATCTGACCTTAAAACTATAAAGCGTCTGGTGACAGAAACTTTGTTATTTTAAAGATTTACAAAGAACAAAATAAACTTATTGCACAAAACAGAAGCCGGACCTAATTCTTTACCATCTTCTCTATTCTTCAGGAGAAACTTAAAAGGTTAAAGTGGCCCATAGGGTAGCATGATAACATTACTCAGCTATTTTTAACCTTATGGTTTCTCAACTGCACTCTTTTGTTAAGCTCTTTGTCATTTTATCTTCTTCTTTAAAATGACAGCACTGGTGGGTAGCCCCACCACTTTTATTTAAATGCTTAATTTTATTTGCACTCTTATTTTACAGTAAGAAACAATTCCTAAAAAAAGATACACCAAATTAGGTACCAGCAAAAAACGGACACTGCAAATTTTCACATCAGAATCACAAGTGACAATGCATGTATACAGTATTTACAACCTTGTTTACCCAAATTCATGTAAACAGTGCACTGAAATTAATTATATACACATATTAGAAAAAAAGTTCCCTGTACCTGCTACTGACATACTTGCACTCCCTTCTGTAAAATCTGTTCTTTTGTTTCCCAACATTATTTCAAATTTGTTCTTTTTATTCATATTAATGATTGATTTTTTTCATCCTTTGGAACCAGAAAAGTAAGTTGAATTCTCCTTGTATTTCAGAATAATGAAACTAAAAGGCACGGAATTTAGTTACAAAGCAGGCATGATGATATGCCAGCAATCCTGATTGATATAATGATCATGTTTGCAACACACTCAGCCCTACAGGTGTCAGCTGTTCAAACCACCATGATTAAAACACTACTAAGATCTTTCCACCTATTAAAACACCTATCTTCCTAGTACTACACCACCTTTTTCTCTATATATACCATAGAAGAGAGTCACTAACACTAGGAAATTTTTTTAAATTTTATTTTTTACTATCTGATTTTTTGGCAGTCAAAGAAACCTAAAAAAAAGATACCCACTCAAACCATTACCTCTTCACACATGACTACTGAAAAAAATCAAAACAGCTTTTCAAGCCAAATGCACAACAATTAACTTACAAATATACAGCATATGAATGTTAACAGTAGCAGGCAGAATTCAACAAGATCAGCATCTCAGTTTAATACCAATATACACACTGAAGATCAAACCTGGCCGTAGCAATGGCCAGATACTATGTAAGTTAGTGCCTGTCTGCATAACTACTTATTGCTATTCCTGGTTTTTCAAGTCAGAGAGATTAACATACCATGCCTCTTGCCAGTTTGCTTCTGGCAGCTAAAAGAAAAACATATGGAACAGATTATCATGCGTGCTGTCATGCGGCACATCCAAAACGAGGGGATCAGGTCCAGCTAGCATGAGTTTAGGAAAGGCAGGTCCTGCTTGACCAATCTGATCCCCTTTTATGACCAGGTGAGTTGCTTTGTGGATGAGAGAAAGGCTGTGGATGTTACCTAGTCAGACTTCAGTAAAGCCTTCAACACTGTGTCCCATGGCAATCTCCTGGAAATGCTGGCACTGTCACACTTATCTTGCTACAAACTGTCTGGATAGGTGAGCCCAGGGAATGGTGGTGAATGGAGTTACATCCAGCTGGTAACGAGCAGGGTTCCCCAGGGCTCTGTACTGGGGCCAGCCCTGTTCAATTCTTTCCTGGTGATCTCAATGAGGGGATTGAATACACTGTCTGAGTTAGCAGATGACACCAAGTTGGATGGGAGCGTTATCTCTTGGAGGGATCAGGACAGGCTGGATCATGGGCTGAGGCCAATGGTGTGAGATTCAACAAGGTCCAGTGCTGGGTCCTGCCCTTGGGTCACAACAACCCCAGGCAGTGCCACAGGCTGGGACAGAGTGGCTGGAAAGGACCTGGGGGTGCTGGTGACAGCAGCTGAACATGAGCCAGGGTGTGCCCAGGTGGCCAAGAAGGCCAATGGCATCCTGGCCTGGATCAGCAATAGTGTGGCCAGCAGGAGCAGGGCAGGGATTGTCCCCCTGTCCTGGGCACTGCTGAGGCCACACCTCGAGTGCTGTGTCCAGTTCTGGGCCCTCCCTGCAAGAAAGGCCCTGAGGGGCTGGAGTGAGTCCAGAGAAGGGAACGGAGCTGGGGCAGGGTCTGGAGCACCAGTGCTGTGAGGAGCAGCTGAGGGAGCTGGGGCTGTTTATCCAGCAGAAAAGGAGGCTCAGGGAGACCTTAGCACTCTCCACAGCTGCATGACAGAAGGGTGTAGCCAGGGGTCAGCCTCCTGTCTCAGGCAACCAGTGACACGACTAGAGGAAATAGACTCAAGCTGCACCAGGAGAGGTTCAGGCTAGACATCAGAAAGAATTTCTTCATGGACAAAGCTGTTAAACATTGGAACGGATGGTGGAGTCACCATCTCTAGAACTGTTGACAAAACAATTGGACATGGCACTTGGTACTATAAGTTAGTTGGCATGATGGTGTTTGGTCAAAGGTTATACTAAATGAACTTGGAAGTCTTTTTCATACCTTTATGATTCTATATCACTGCAAACAAACATGTGTTTTCCAAATATTAATGCTTTTATAATCTGCAATGAGCTCTTCAAAATGTATTTGCTTTGCTACATAAAGTATCACCCAGATAGAAAAGCTATTTTGTCCTTCCAGAATTACTATCCTAGAAATTAGCAGTCTGCAGTGCAAGTTTTATTTCTGTACAAACATACATACACACAATTATTTTAGAACTATGTTTCTGTATTCTATAATCTCTCCATAAAGGAACATTCAGAGAGCTGTCAGTACCTGCTGTTCTTCTCTTTTTGAAACAACGTTGCCACCACCTGGACAAACTGTGGTGTAAAAGTCTGTATCTGGAAAAAAAACAAACCCCCACTTTCTCCACAGAATTATTTCCATAACCAAGATAACAGCATCTTCTAAAATTTGGTTTTCTATTCACAAATGAATATTCGAATTCTGTGTTTCATTAGTATCTTAACATTGGACATGTAAAATTAAAACTTATTAGCTTTCCACCAACATTTGGAAAACTAACTTGAGAAACTACTTTTAATGTTCAGTAACATGATGTACAATTATCTGCAATTCTCAATAATCAGGTTACAAATGCTCCATACAATCACTACCAGTTTCTATCTCTTCCTCAGATTTCATCCCTATTAGTGAAGAAGCTAACATTCAGACTCAGAAGAAAACTATAGCTTTTATCTCTGAAGATACGCTTTGGAGATTTGCTGCTTCTTCCACTCTCTGCCATTCCTCATAAAGCATTACAGGAATGTTTCAATCTAGTCTCCAATAAAAAGCTGTATTTTATAAAAGATTTTGAAGGAAAGTAGAAATTCTACTCTAAACTTCTGATGCACAGGAAGGTGACAGGCCACTACCTAAAATACAAAACAAACAGCAACTAAAACTATCATGGAGGATTCCTTTAGACCCAACAGAACCTTAAAACTGTCTAACTTTCATTAAAAACTGTACATACTTGTACTGAAGACTGGATTAAATCAGATATAGGACAATTTATATATATATAATGCGACTGATTACTTAGTACTTTTCCTTATACAGATTCTTCTTTATTTATTCATTTCTGGTTTGTTGAGAATTTAGTGTACAAGATACAGGCTTATGCAAATATGAGCAGGCATTTCACGTGAAGAAAATGTTTCCCACAGAAGTCAGTGCTTGCATTCAATTACTAGCAACAAAATTTACCACTGAAACTTGCTAATGCCACATGTATTTCTCAATGGTACTTGATAAGAGTACTGAGAAACTTTAGCTTACCACTTTCCTCCTTAAAACTCACAGCTTCAGAAGCTTAGGCCACATATGGCCCCTAATGCAAAGCCTGTGCAACATATAAAAACCTATGGAATACAGAATGCTTCATGCTTTTTCCAGCAATTCCTGGTAAGCTGAAGGTCCAAATCAGACCAAACCTGAGTCTGCTGCTCCCGCAAAGAGAACTTTAAAACTTCATCCACGCTTCTTACATTCCTACATTATCTTTGAAATAAACTGACCTCTTGATGATGACCTACTGTTCTTATAAAAATTTGCATATGGCGGTACTTTACAGTGCTCATTTTAATTCTTTATCATTACAATACATAAGAGTGTAAATGAAGATATTGAAAAATTTAAATATAACCTGCTCATTAATCAGCCTTTTGAAGAAAAAATTATATACCATTAAAACTAAGAATTATATATATCTTAAGTATTTAGGGCCCTTTATTATCCTGCATTTTTAAACTAAAATGGTAATTAGGAGTCTTTATAAATTCTTTTCAATGGAAAATGGAATCAGCTATTTCCAGCAAGATATATTTTGTTGCAATAAATTCATAAACTGTATGAGGAATTTGTTTTTCAATTTTCAATTTTTAATTAATTAAAAACATATGAACACCCTAAGTACCACTCCATGTTCTATAGCTATTATATTCCATTAAGAACAATTAATCATGTACCATAGCTACGGCAATACCCTGGCAGAATGTTATATAATAAGAAAAATAAATTACTTACATTGATAAAACTAGTCTGTTTAGTGAAATACTTGTCCAAGATACTGAAATGAGTCATTAATCCCTACTACTCAGGCATCTATTCCCATCTTTTATCACAACCAGCTGAAGAGTCATGTCAGTGTTAATGAGTTATGCTGGATCTTCCTCTCATGACAAGTTTGGTGTAGCTGTATTTTATCACTGTCATCACTCTAAGGTGATCTTGTAAAAACCCACCCACTTACCGAATGTCATTAAATTTAGAACCATCTTTACATTCAAATAAACCCATTTTACTATGTTGTTGAAGGTGTGACCTGACTTTCAAGATGATAGTTTTTTCCCCACTTGAAAATGAAAGTTCTTGATAAACATTAAACAGTGTATCTTGTCTCAAGTTCCAGGTTTTCAGGAAATTAACTACTCTAATTTTGAATTCTCCCATATTCCTGTTGTCAGTACAGTTACTTTCATAGGATCTTTTCCCTCTATATTGGCACTCAAATTTTTCTTAACTCTTTTGCTATTTCTAGCCATTAATTTCTTTAATGAATCTAATGACTGCTTATTCTTACAGTCTAGGTACTTTAACATTCACTTTCTCTCTTTCAAGAGAAATAAGACAACTAGAATGAAACAGCATTATTTTACATCTGTCTTCCCCTCCACTTCAAAAGGTCAATCCTTTCTACATTCACCCCAGAGAATTACAATACTCTTGCTAACTTATATCTTTTTGCTATTACTCATTAAAACACTTTGAATAAAGGCAAAACACATGTTAAAATCAGCACTTACACATCACTGACACTTCTTTAATCTCCACAATTACTCCCTTCATCCCAACAAAACCCATTCAAGTTACTGGCTCTTCTCCTATGGATCTAATTACTCAGAGACATGCAAAATCAGGAATGCAAGGTAACATTTCTATGATGACAGAGGTAAAGATGGTCTCAGCATAAAGCTGCTACACCTTGAGTTTGACCTGGATATACAAGGCCTTAGGATATTGATGAGGCTACATCTACTGTAGTGACTTGAATCAAAGCAAGAATGGTTTTGTAGTTAATCCTTTGTTGCCTTTATTTAGCATGTGCTGGTTTGGACCTCAAAGTAGTTTTTGAATGCATAACTTGCTTTTTAAAGAAGAAATCCTCATTTATAAAACATTTCAAAAAATAACAGCATATTAGGTGCTGTGGCAATGTGAAAGCCATACCTGCACCATATACCTAAAAATTTTGTACCCCTTTGAGATCTCCAAAGTCTATATTGCAGATATTCAGTCCTGGAAAACAGACTAAATTTAAGAAGCAAACTCTCTGAATCACAGATGCTGGAGGTATAAGGAAACTCAGCATCAACCACTTGTATATATTGACCTGCTTCTACTACTCCCTGCTATAGACAAGGCCTCAGGTTAAGCGTTTTGGACCCTGAGCTCAGTGTAGAAGAGCACAATTCACAACTGACAGAAAGAAAACATTAATTCTTTGCATCACACGCTCTACTGTTTCTGTTCCAAACTCCTGCCAAAGACCAGAGCAGGCCAAAAGAAAGGTGTCAGATGGCTTTTAATCAAATCAGAAGGTGGCATAGACACTACCTACACTATTTACTCTCACCTCCAGCTTAAGGTGGGATGTTGGATTGAAACAAAGCCCAGCATGTCCTGATAGACCTACCCTGTCTAAGCGAAGAGAATGCAAGACCTGTCTGTTTTGCACTCTCTGCAATATTTGATCCAGTACAGTACAAAGGGATCAAGCACATCAGGCCTGGCACTGTGATAGAGCTACTCAGTCTTCCTTAAATCCATAGGGCAGACAGCAAAGCACAGTGCAGACACACTGTAGTGACCTTGCAGTGAAACCTGCACACAACATCTTGCTGGTTTCCTCTACAACTCATTTTCTTTCTAGTTTTGTTCCAATCCTGCACTGGTCTCTATATGCTTAGGACACTGGGGGAGCCATTAATTATATATGCAATAGATCTTCCTAATGTACAACACTAGAAAAGAGAGCATTGCTTTCTCAGCACTTTTAAATTCCTAGTTTCTTTTTAAAACTAACTGTCAGAAATTTTCTGTGTACATTTTAACTTCTATAGACCTTCCTCAATTTCTATTACCTTCACCATCCATATCTTTAAACTTCTTCACAAAGTTATAAAAGCTCACAAATGCCAGGTGTGACCCTGTTTGTATAGCACAGGACGCTGCTCAAAAATCTTGAGAGAGGCAGTTAGTTACCACCATCCATGACAGTGGGTGCAACCATCTGTAATCACTTCACTAGCGTCAGAATGACTTTTCTCTTCAGCCACAAGCCTGAGGGAGAACTGGCATATTCCCCTGCTCTGGAATAGATGAAACCTCGTATCTTTTCTATACTGCCAGTACAAGGACGTGACATTCACAGAAGGCATAAATTACAGTGGAAATGAGTCACCAGTGTGTGGGGAAATAGAATCTCCTACATCCAAGTAATCCTAAAAAAAAAAGGTCAGTGAGAACTGTATCTTAAAACAATAATGAACATTCACAAGCAAGTCCATCTGGTAAGGAAAGTGGATGACAGTCTGTCAACTGGAAATGGAGGAAGAAAATGAGTATCCAAATTTAGAGGTCACAGAAATGAAATTTGTAACAGCACAATACTTTGATACATGCTGTACTACAGACAATTTGTCAGTTGTGTCGATCCATGTTCTCAGAACCCTTTAACCAATAAATTACATGTTTTCATTATGAACAGGTATGTTTTGATTCCAGCCAGTCCCCTAGTTGAATTGTATGATAGTCTGACAGTGACCTGCCACGAGATGCTCACAGCTACTTCCCATTTCCTCCTGCACAGTTTGACCTCCAAATGTAATAAAAATACTTTATTGTTCTTCATCCAAATGCCTCATAAAAACTTTTGAGTAGTTCTGCCTTTAACAGGCAGCTGGTGGATTCTCTGCATCTGACAGGATAGCATTTCAGACTATTCCAAGAACAGTTGCTAGCCTGTCATGTACCTGCACAGCAAATTTGTAGCCCATATTCTTAAATTTAGCACACAAAAAGGTCCAAAAAACATTGAAGTATTGTCCAAGAAGAAAAAAAATTGATACTAACCTATCTTCTCAAACTGACAATTTCACACCAATTTTCACTCACCACCTTGCGAATATACTTAGAAGATATTACTTGTTCCTCTATTTTTCCAGCACTCATACCAGTTAACATGATTCATGGAGGTTCTGATTTTTCTTTTATGGTCACTAAAAATTTATTATTTAGCCCAGTTAATTTATTGCTATATTTCCTGATCTTCATCCACATTAGGGTAATCTGACTTGTTCTTTTAACCACTGGAAGAGGTACAGCTACGGTATGTCGTATGTGAGTTTTCATTGATTCTTTGTAAGACATTCACAGACATATCTGTTTTCAGAATTTTTTGAAGCTGATGCTGCTTTCATTCTACTTATTTCCCTCTCTCCTTAATGACTAATGTTAAAACCCACATCTCAAGGTCAATAATGTCTAACAGTGAGTATCGTCAACTACTGTAACATAGGATAAATCAACAGAATAAAAAACAACATTTGAACACTTTCATTTAAAAAAAATCACATCAATTTCTTCATTGTTAGCAGAAGGCATGCTTACTTCTGTCAGGGTTCTGTCATTTGCTGATGCTGAGTGATTAAGGTTTTTTTAGATCAAGCTAAAGCACAGAGACAAATACACAGAAAATAAGTGGCATAAGTTCTAATGTCAAGAAAAAAACTACCAGTATTTCTGATAGAAGTAGTAATTTTTAACTGGTTAATAGGGACTGACACTGTAGCAATCACACAGAAGAAATCTGACTGTAGTTTTCACTGTTTCTTGTTGCTAAAAGACAAAGCCTTTTCTTCGAGGAGACAAAGACTCCTCAAAGTCAGCATGAATCCCAGCAGTGAGAAGACCAAAAGCTAAAAGCAAGAGCAAGAAAACCTGGAATCATATTAACTACAACCCTGAGAAAAAGCACACTACTGAAAAAAGGGTGTTCACAATCTCTTCCCAGATTGTTTGACACTTGCTTTAAGTCACTACCAGGTGTTCAGGAAGTTGCACGGCAAAACAGTTCAGGAGAACCATTCTAAAGGGAAAATGACTCCAGCAGACATGACATGTTTCTAAAGAGAAGGCATACTGATTAAGTAACTGCACAATCTCAGACTTTCTGCTCCTCTTCGTATTCCAAAGAATAACAAAAAAAAAGCATCCACAGCCTCAGGATGCTCTACCTGATGCAGTCATACAAAAGATCTGGAATACAGCAAGCAGATAAAGGCTGTCCAGGAAAGAGGACTGTAAAACATTTTAGTATGTGCACCTGGCCATCTTCAGGAACCTGCTTTCCATGAATTATTTATAATGTAGCATATCCATAGAGCATAAGGGCTTCCAGACTCCTGGAACACAGGCAGAAACCTAGAAAAACATTTTCTACAAGAGTGGGAAAAATGCACATATAAGAATTAATTTCACAGAAATGACATAACCAGTTAGGTTGGAAAATACCTCTGATATCATCAAGTGCAACCTATGACCAAACACTACCATGTCAACTAAACCACAGCATTAAGTGTTTTAAATAAATGGTGGTCACAAAACATCCAGTTGTTTTCATGAAGATTTTCAGGGATGGTGACTCCACTACTTCCCTAGGCAGGCCGTTCCAATGTTTAACAGCCTTGTCCGTGAAGAAATTCTTCCTGATGTCCAACTTGAACGCCCCCTGGCACAACTTGAGGCCATTTCCTCTAGTCGTATCACTGGTTGCCTGAGACAGGAGGCCGACCCCTGGCTACACCTTTCTGTCATGCAGCTGTGGAGAGTGCTAAGGTGTCCCCTGAGCCTCCTTTTCTGCAGGATAAACAGCCCCAGCTCCCTCAGCTGCTCCTCACAGCACTGGTGCTCCAGACCCTGCCCCAGCTCCGTTCCCTTCTCTGGACTCTAGCTTTTATAAGCTTATGCAGAAGCGCTCCGAATTACCAAGAAGAGCAAATAATTGCTGCCTACCGACCTAGTACAGGCTGAGCTCTGAAACCCTCCAGTGAGCGGTTTTACGGTTTTTCTGGCATTAGAGCACCAGAAACCCGCGCGTGTTTGTCGATGAGCGGCACTTTCTTTCGCGTTACTGTTCAGCCACTGTAATTTTTTATCAGCCGCCGTCCAGCCGCCCTGCCGGCAGCGGACAGCGAAGGGCGGGTGAGGGGCCAAGCAGGGGCGCAGGGCAGGGCTCCGCCCGCGCCCGCCTGCAGCCGCCGGCGCGGCCCCGGTGCGTACCTGAGCGGCTCTCGTGCTTGGGCACCCGGTAGTACTTGTTGCCAAACTGGTCGGTGCCCACCAGCTCCTTGGCAGGCCCCACGAGCCGCACCCGCAGAGCGCGGAGAGCCTGCCAGGCTCGGCTCATGCCAGGATCCCGATGGCAAGGCCGCGGCGCGGCTGCCCACGGACACGGGGACACGGAGACAGAAGGAGCCCGAGCCGCTCCGCGGCGCCACCACCTCGCGCCTGCCGGCGCGCAGCGCCGCACCGCCCCGCCCGGTCCGACCCCGCCTATGGGCGCCGGGCGCGCCAGCTACGCCGCTGGCCATTGGCGCGAGCCGGCCC
>VZTT01059634.1:0-14725 GCA_013400855.1 Buphagus erythrorhynchus | reverse complement strand
TCTCATTCAATGCACATGTTGGCATTGGTAGTCTCCCATTTATTTCCATCTTTTCAGGCCTATCCTATAGGCTCCAGAAGATGAGTATAGTTCTGTTGTGGTTTAATCCTAATGCAATGACTGGGTATATATCATATAGTGAAGCATTTTGTATTGTTAACACAAAAGCTGTGGCTGTGCTGCTGATGGGATCATAGGTAAAATTGACTAAGTACCAGCAGAACTGGCATTTCTTTGAAATTCAATGGTATTATCCCAAATTACCTCTTGAATTTCAATGAGTAAGGATTTCTTCACCTTTCCTTGTGATTGTAGCTGTCACCAGTGCATCTATAGTTGAGCTTAGATAGAAGTAAGAGCTAAAGAAACTTCGGACTATGCTAAGTGCATCTGTAATCAGTTATGGTCTTCTTCATTAACTCCCTCCCACTGAGGTAATATGTCCATTTGAAACCATTAATTAGAGTTCCCAAAGCCAAAAAGGAAGATCATAGAGGGTGTTTCAGTTTATTTAAGTCGTTATTTATTGTGACTAGTTTTGTTCCTTAATAAGTCAGAGTCTACACCATTTAGAACTCCCTATCCTGTTTCCAGGATGCCAGTCACATCCTTCCTGGTTTGCCTGGAGGAAGTGAGGATTTGTTTACACAGCCATGCTGTCCATCCTGTGTAAGAGGCTTTCAGGAGCAGTGAGCGAGCTGATTGGATTGTAGAAACATTATTCTGCATAAACAGTTCGACTTATTTGAGAGACCATGTTGGGTTAAATAACATTTACTGTTGACCTGTATTCTTGACTAAGGAGGAACCAATGTTATAGGTGTGAGGAAACAGTTTGATAGAAGGCTTTTTAAAAATGGCATTTCAGCAATTTTGAATTGAAGGCCCTTGTTCAGTTGAGAGTTCAAAGACAAATCACAAGTGTTGGATGGGATATTTTAAAGGTATGCAAACACATATGTTTAGAAGAGCAAGTATTTATGGTTTTTTTCCCTTCAGCATAATTCACTACACTTTGACATAGCTTACAACAGTGTGGAAGACTGTCGTCATGCATTTAGTTATTTTGAATTCAACATCCTGTTGAGATGATGTCTCCTTTAATTCCTATAATTTAATTTTCAGAGGTGAAAGGTGTTGATTTTTGTTCTTTGTGGTGATCCACTCCTGCCTTTAAAAGGTAGTGTTCATGAAGTGCTGCTGTAGACAAATTTAGGCTAGAAGTACATACTCTTCTAACTATGGCAGTACTGAAGATCTGCATCTCTGTTTGCATGATACCCCTGCAATATTGTTTGTGTAGGCTGGGATATTTGATAGAACAATGCAAAGAGCTGAAGCAAAGAAATCTCATGAGCCTTTTTCTAGCTGCAGTTAGAGCCAGNCCTTCCAACTCAGTGTTCTGGGATATAATTAATTTTCTTCATGGTAGTTTGTATAGTAGTATGTTTTGGACTTGTAACCAGTCTTGATAACACACTGATGTTTTAGTGAGTGCTGAACAGTGCTTGGTAGTATCAAGGCATTTGCCATTCCTCACTGCCCCTTTAAGGGGTGGACAGTAGGCTGTGAGTAAACAGCTGGAACACCTGCCCCGCATTAACCACAGACATACTGCTATTCCATACCATAAAATGTCATGTGCAGCCGTCTCAGTCNTAGCTTACAACAGTGTGGAAGACTGTCGTCATGCATTTAGTTATTTTGAATTCAACATCCTGTTGAGATGATGTCTCCTTTAATTCCTATAATTTAATTTTCAGAGGTGAAAGGTGTTGATTTTTGTGCTTGGTGGTGATCCACTCCTGCCTTTAAAAGGTAGTGTTCATGAAGTGCTGCTGTAGACAAATTTAGGCTAGAAGTACATACTCTTCTACCTATGGCAGTACTGAAGATCTGCATCTCTGTTTGCATGATACCCCTGCAATATTGTTTGTGTAGGCTGGGATATTTGATAGAACAATGCAAAGAGCTGAAGCAAAGAAATCTCATGAGCCTTTTTCTAGCTGCAGTTAGAGCCAGTTCAACTGCATTTAGCTGGGATATAATTAATTTTCTTCATGGTAGTTTGTATAGTAGTATGTTTTGGACTTGTAACCAGTCTTGATAACACACTGATGTTTTAGTGAGTGCTGAACAGTGCTTGGTAGTATCAAGGCATTTGCCATTCCTCACTGCCCCTTTAAGGGGTGGACAGTAGGCTGTGAGTAAACAGCTGGAACACCTGCCCCGCATTAACCACAGACATACTGATATTCCATACCATAAAATGTCATGTGCAGCAGTCTCAGTCTATGGTGAGGGGTTACTTCTGCATCACTTCATTGGTTGGGAGTTTGTTTTGTTTGGTTTTTTGTTTGTTTCTTTCTGCCAGGGGTATAGTGTTTGTTTTGATTTGTTGCCTTTCACTTACTAAAATGTCTTTATCTCAATCCACAACTTTTTACATCTTCACCCTTTGAATGCTCTCCCTCATCCCATTGCAGAGGGTAGAGTGAGCAAACAGCTGGTTTTGGGCCCCTGAAGCTGGATCCCTGTGAATCCAGCTCAGATATGAGTCGTCTACCAGGTATTTGAATGACATATATTATTCAGAGCCTGGTCAATTGAGTCCGTATCCTGGAGCTGTCAAGATTGGCTCTGCTGCCTGTTCTTTCTGCCACAGTTAATTATTAGTTATATTGCAGTCTCTAAATATCCACAGTTCAGTTTAAAGTTTCCTATTGTTCTTCCTCTTTCATTTCTGAATGCAAATATAAATGACTCTCAGTAACTTAGCCTACTACTCTCTGGTGACTTTGTCAGACAGGGATTGCCAATAACTTTGTAGCTGTAATTATTCATTAATACTAATGAATATTTAGAACTGTATGTGTGATTGTGTTTTTCAGTGGATCCATTTCTAACAAGCATAAATGGTTTTTAGTGTTAGGTCATTACATTTAACATAAGCTCTGTAAACATTGCAAATTAAAGATTTCAAAAGACATTTTTATGCTTTGAGTGTTTTGAGATATGCTAGAGTTACCATATTTTGAAAAGGTAATGATCTGTGGTTTCTTGAAATGAAGACTCTTCAAAGTAATGAGTATTAGTTGAATGAAAATCAAGCCAACAAAAATATAGTTCTTCTTGAAAACCTCAGGACAAATTAAGAAAAATTTTTATGTTTTCAACTTGTCATCAAATACCACGACAACTACAAGATGATTATCAAAACTAACCAGTTGGAATATTTTCCTTAATTTTAGGAGTCATCCTGATGTACATAAATTCAGTGTGGAGACAGTCCAGTGGTATCCTCATGACACTGGCATGTTTACATCGAGCTCATTTGATAAAACCTTGAAAATATGGGATACAAATACTTTACAAGTAAGAGAGTTTCAACAGATTGCAACCTTCTTTGTGGACATGTTATTTATTGCATATCTGAAGTTCTCACAGAGGTGAACAGGACTATACGTCCTGAAGATGAAAATCAGCCACCTGTTAGAACTGTGGGTGCAGCAGCAGGGTGATGTGGTCCTGGCATTTGTGTACACCTTGGTGTGTACCTTCCCATTTCTGAAGACCTGAATGTCTAAACTTTAGGAGAACTTGGAACCCTTGGGACAATTCCTCTCTGCTTTTGCTGTGACCAGGAATACAGCTAGTTGAATTTTTGCTGGGTAACTAGTCTGCAGTTCATTCTTGGGAATTGTTGAGTCTAATGGCACTGTACAGCAGGGTGACTTATTTTTAGTAACCAGCATCTAATAACCAGTGTTTTTGAAGGACTGGTGGTCTTGGCATGCAGGATTCAGGTCCAGAATTCTGTTTTAAGCACTATAGACACCATTTCTAAAAATCAGTAGAGAATGAAAGAAACCATTAAAAATGTGCTGACCAATATGACTGTCAATAAGATAAACAGATTATTTAGGATTTATGTTGCTTTGACTTGCACCTTGTGTTGAACTGTGAATTGATGACTGCAGTTTGTCCTGTTCCCTCTGAACATTTACATGGTTTCATAGTATCATTTATATGTAAATGTTCAGAGAGAACAGGAATTTACATTTATACTATTTGACTGTTGTTTAACACACAGTGAAACAATTTTTTTGAAAAGAGGTCTGTCANCTTTTTATTTTTTTTTAAATATAAAACTATGTTTGCAGTTGCTAAATCTTCTCATAAGCAATTAATTTACAAATAGTTTGGTAGTTCAGTGTACATGTAGAGGTTATTGAATGACCTGTTTGGCCACTAAATGGTGTTTTTGAAAGTACAGACAACTCAGTTTTAAGAGATTTTTCATACACAGTATTTTAGAATGAGACAGCAAAAGCAGTTTACTTGGATGCAATTGTACTTATTAAAGTAAATATTGAAGTTTATTAAAGTAAATATATTCCATTAATTTTAAATATTCATGAGGCAGATAATAGTTTTATATGGAAGTGTTTTATTTTTTTAGGAACTGAAAATTGTGTTTGGTATTTGTGAATGAAAAGAGGCTTTAAACTTAGTCTTAAGTGCCTTCTTCCTGTTGACTCTACTTCCATATTACTATTTCCATATTGTTATTTACTAGCTTTATTAATATTTGATAATTGTAATCATTTACATTCATGCTTCTCATTTGTCACTTTTCTTGGTCTGTCTTTTGGGTCATCTCTGAGCTCTGGTGTTGTCCTACTGTTGGAAACAGACTTCCTCTGTGATGTTTGTGTGATCTAGCTTCTAACCAGGAGAGTTGTCATTACTGTGTAATGACATAAAATAGTAATATTTGTATTAGTCTTATTTGTAGCTGTTACTTGAAAAAATAATGGTGAGCATTTACATTCTGCTAAAATACTTGCATTGTAATTAATTTATTATTTTTATTATCAGCCTGCAGATATATTTCACTTTGAGGGAACAGTCTATAGCCATCACATGTCTCCAGTTGCTACAAAGCATTGTTTAATAGCAGGTATGTATTGGTTTTTAAGAAATAGATATATATAGATAAATAGATAAGGTTTATAATAATAAGGAAGTAATATTTCAGTTGGGTTTTTTCCTCTACTCTGTCTTATTTTTACATAAATCAAGTCTTCATAAGATGTAAGTTTACTGGTACAATAAAATACTATCCATTAGTTGGATGATGTCAATGAGAGTATCATATTTGTTCTTCTGAAATAATGCATCAATCACTTCTCCTTATGGATAGAATTCTTAGCAATAATTAAATTCTTTCATTACATAAGTTATCATTTAAAGATTATTAGATCCAAATATAGCAAATTTTGTAAATAGATCTGTGTATTGCCTACATATATACAATTTAACTATGTTTAGCAAAAAAAATTTGAGGAGGTATTTTTAAGTTTACCAAGTACGGTCCTGTTTACCTCCAGTTTCTAAATTCTGTTTGTTACATGGTAAATTCTTTTGGATTGAAAATGTAAATAGAAGCATTGCTCTGATGGAATGAGCAACTAGCTCATTCCTAGCTTCTATTTTTTTGTCATTGCTAAGAATATTTTGGTTTTGTTTTCTCAAATGCTGGGAGTTTTTTAGCTGTCTTTGTTTCTCTTGTTACAGTTGGTACCAAAAGCCCCAAAGTACAGCTCTGTGACTTGAAGTCGGGATCCAGCTCTCACATTCTGCAGGGTACTTTTTAGTCTGAAACATAAATGTTAAACAATAACTACTTTGAGTAAAAACAAGTCCTGTAAAGAAACACTGTATACAANTTCATGGCCTAATCAATACTGATTACTATTTGTTACATAGTTAAATGTAGGCGTTTGTTTGGGGGGTTATAGAATGGTCAATAAAAAAAGACCTAGTAAAACAACAGAAACTCTCCACCACTCCCCAGAGAAGAAACGCCCTACCAAAACAAAAAGAAAACTTTACTGCTTTTTACAAAATATCCCATGGAGGTGCTTGAAAGGATTTGTTTAGAAGTTTCTGAGTTTCGTAGAACAAGCTTTCTATAAAAGGATGTTATCAAATCTTTTGTATTTGCCTAATTCAGTTAAATGTAAGGTTTTATTGTTCCACAATCTCTTACTTTTGGCACTCAATGAGAATTTGCCTTAGATGGCCCTTAACTAATGTGTACTTTTTGGAGTGTCATTATATATACACCTGCTCAAGAGAAGGAAATTATGAGGCAAATCTTCATGCTTCAAACTGTAGAGAAACCTTAAGTCAGATACAGCAATGTGCAAATGCTGCTTTATTTCTTCACTGGCCACCTAAATCTAAAATGAGCCTAGGTGATTTTTTTGTGATGCAGAGCTTAAGCCATCAAACTTCTATAAACTGAATTGGCTACAACAGGCATGTCATGTTCTGTTTCTAGAACCAAGACGTCTAGAGAGGGCAGTGACAAAAAAAGGTCTCTAAAGATCCTGCTTGATTTCATCAAGGCTTCTTAATTTTGACACAAGAGTTCATGCTTTCCAGGCACAAGCTCTGTTGTGTCTTTGTACACAGCCTGTTACCTCAAGTACAATATTGGAAGAATAGGTGGAAGGAGAATATGTTATTGATTTAGCATAATCTAGTAATTATTTGCAGAACTGCAAATCAGTAGCGTCTTGACCGTACGTATTAATATTTTCACATAGGCTAACTCTAGCAGTTGAAATGGAGGTATATGCATGGCTGTAGTTTAATTAATGGATCCCAATAAATCTATCTACTCTGAGCCTTCTAAGTGTATCCTGTAGTACTTATATCGTGGAGGTTTTTCCTGTTATCCTGGTCATTACAGTGCTTTGATTAATTCAGGTAGTGGGAAAGCACCTAGTAGAAGATGCACCAGGAACAAGGTGGTTCACCCCACCTCTAAACTGTGTTAGCAAAAACGTATTGTATGATTTAGTTTATTTTTCAATAATATGTTTCTGTTATGACATGAAACGTGATTGCAGTCCTTCCATTTAGGACATCTTATCCTTCCCATTGTCTGTATTTATTTAACGTAAATTTTCAAATGTGTGTGTGCATGTGTGTGTTTGTATAAAAAAGCCCCAAACAAACAAAAAAGCAAAAAACCATATANACCACTGAGTTATGTCTCTTAAGTGCCACCTCTATACATCTTTTGCATATCCCCGTGAATAATGATTCAACCACTGTCCTGGGCAGCCTGTTCCTGCCAGAATTTTGTTTGGAAAGTATGGGAATTATTCCTAACAGCCAATCAAAACCTCCACTGCTGCAACAAGAGAGGCTGCTTCCTCTCCTGTTGTATGTTACTTGGGAGATGGACCCCCACCTGGCTACAGCTTTTTTCAGGTGGCTTTAGAGAGCAGTAAGATCCCCTCAAATCTCCTTTTCACCAGACTAAACACCCCCAGCTCCATCAGCTGCTCCTCACAGGACTTGTGCTCAACACCCTTCACTAGATTCGTTGATACCTTAATAGTTAAGGGAAAAAATACTGCACATTCAGGACAAAACTCTTAGAGGAGAAAATGAGTGAAGTTTTAATTGTAAGTATGGAAAGTAGATATAGTGTATATTGAACGTTATTAAAGGATTTGAAGAAAAATAAATGGAACATTCCTTCCATGTATGAGAATACCAGTGCTGCACAAAAAGCTGACTGAGCTGTAATGTGTTTTGCATAGGTAAAACCATCTTTATTATCAAAAATCATACACATGTAATACTGTGTGTATCACTTTCTGCTCACTGCAATCCCACTCAAGGAAGAAGAAGAAAGAAATAACTTCTGTCCCAAGGTATTATAGTTTCAAAATACTTAAATTGATGTTACAATTGAAATAATTATTCTGGCTTGGTGAATCCAATACAACTAAATATTTGCTTTAACTTTCAGTTACCTACATTAAATTGTGTATATAATAAACTTTTTCATGTAATTCTTAGGTCACAGACAAGAAGTATTGGCAGTGTCTTGGTCCCCACGTCATGAATATATTTTGGCAACAGGAAGGTAGGGATATTGCTGAACTGTTACATGCACTGGAATATTGGTCATTAAACATTTATATATTCTTTATGCAGACTTATTTCAACTCAAATGCATTTTTGGACTTAATTTTCTTAATTTTTTCATTTCATGACTTTTACCTGTTCACAATTTTATAGCTTTTCCCTAGAAAAATGAAACCTGAAGAGCTGTACAAGTCATGCTTATTTAATAGCAAGTTTGTACAGAGTTTTGAAATACTAACTGTAACTACTGGTATAGGAAAATGGTAGAATACTAAGGAGCTACTCACTTCTATACTGTTTATTAGTGTGTGCATTGCTAACCTGTGTTGTAATAAAGTAAAACATGTCTAGCTCAAGTTACCATTCTGATAATCACACTTATGTCAAAGAGAATAACTTGGGAAGTTTAGCAGATGTAACTTTCCAAGCTACAGTAATTCAGTGAATATGGATTGTATGTTGATATTTGTAGGCCTTTTTTGTTTTCTGTCCAGACATTTTTAATGTAAAAAATCCTCTTGGCTTTTTTATAACTTTTGTGTATGTTAGCTTTTGATTATAGTGTGACATTTCTCGCTTTTTAGATGCCATGTTTTTTTTCTCTTGCAGAGAAGAATAGCTATTTCATAAGCTTAGTGGAATGTTTTTTAAAAAGTTTAGTGAAGCTACCAGATCTGCAAACCTTTGGTTTCTGAAGTCAGGCTTCAGAAAGGCTCATCAAAGTTGGAAAATGTTTTAACAGTGTGTTGTTTTAGAGGTTTGTTTGTTTGTTTGTGGGGTTTTTGTTGTTGTTTGTCTTGTTATAGCAGATGAAAAATTGTTTGCTTGTGGATGACTTCTGTACCAGTCATACAATAGACCTGTGATAACAAAAGCCCAAATTCTCAGACCACTATTACAGACAATGCTGGGGTGTGTAGCTACAGTTTAATCAACAGAAGAATTAGCAAGTTCATTCCTATGCTGTGTATGTATGCAAGGGTGTTATATGATAATCAAAGAGACAAGTGTATTGTGTTAACAGATGAAGATTCACTCTTAGGTTCTGATAGTATACCAGTTAAAGTTATTAATACATGTAAATGAAAGTCTGAAGTCTATCTTAAAATATTTTAATGGATTTCTGTTGACTTGAGTGTGCCCACATGATGAGTGATTCAGAATAGTTGCTGGACCAAGGTGAATGCCAAGTGAGTTGACCAAAGACAGTTCCTGAACTGTCCTGAATTGAGTGGTGCACTCAATTTCCCTAATTTATGCAAATCTGTTTTTCTTAGTGCTGATGGTAGAGTAAAATTATGGGATGTGAGGAGAGCTTCTGGGTGTCTGAGTACACTTGATCAGCACAATGGGGAAAAGTCCAAAGCATCTTCTGAGGCAGGTAATGCAAAATATAACTGGTGGTAATTCATATGTGACTAGAATCATTCTTATATTTAATGAATGTTTTGAATACTAAGACCAGCAAGGAGAGTACTGATAATCCAGTTGTTACTTAGTGCATAACAAAGACCATTCAGCTTTGTTTAGTTACTTCTGTTGTAGAGTCAGTGTTTGTTGTTTGAGACCTTGTTTAGAGGGATTGGCTTAACAACAGCAGTGTATCTGTTCTAAATGGCTTTCCTCTAAAAAGGAAAGTTCTGTTATCTTTTTTGTGAGTGGAAGAATTCATTTATACTGTGGATTAGCCTTTATATAAATATAAAATTGATTGGAATTCAAGAAGTTATTGAGAGGAAAATGTTATAAAGAAAGCTAGTACTTGGTCAAAAAAGGAGAAATATTGTTTAATGAAAAACAAAACTCGATGTAACTCCAAAGATAACTGGTGCCATTTTATACATTCGTTTGAATACCATGTTGACTTGTTCAATCACAACATCTTTCTTTTCAACTTTATTTTTGTCTGACAGGTTCATGATGATTTTTTTGGTTATCTAATATCAATTGTATAGGCTAGGGTATTTAATTTATTGAAATGTATATGAACTAAACCAATAGTAGGAAATAATTATTTTCTAATAAAGTCTTTAAAAAGCAGTCTTACACACTCCTACCTAAATGGTAGGTCTAAATTAGGTACTGCAGTATAATACAGAGAGACCTTATCCAGGCTGCTTCACAGCTGACCAAAAGCTACAGCATGTTGTTGAGGGCATTGTCCAAATGCCTCTTTGAATGACAGGCTAGGGGCTTCAGCAACTGGATGATAGATTGAACAGATCTGGCCCTTGAACTACACCCTGAGGAGCATTGCTGGTGGCTGTTAGCTGGCCAGATGCCTTTCTAAACAAAAAATTAAATTGTTTTTAACTAAATGTTGCCATTTAAACAGCACTTCCTGCGTCCCACATTAGTAGAATAGCGGAAGTAAAAATGTATACAAAGTAGTAATTCTTCTCTAGAAACCTTATACCTGAGCTCTTTTTTCCGGCAGCAAATACTGCTCATAATGGGAGAGTTAATGGTTTATGCTACACAAATGATGGACTACATCTACTAACCATTGGAACAGATGATCGGATGCGACTCTGGAACAGCTCCACTGGAGAAAACACCTTAGTAAGTTTTCAAGGAACTTCAGTTGCGTTTTTACTTCCGCTTGATTTTAGGAGATTTATAATTTCTGCAGGTGTCAGTAGAACTTGGAATTAATTTTTGTAAAGGATGTAGCTGCTCAATGTCATCACTAGAAGATTTGGTGAAAATGTTTTTCTTGCAGATTTCTTTTCTTCTAGTTAGTATAAAGAAAAAGAGTATGAAAGAAGCCTGGATCTACTTAAAGATTGAATATAATAGCTCTAAGTTCATGAATTTGAGAGTATTGCTATAAACATTTCATACAGGAATAAAAACTTTAATAAGCAGTGACTGTTGGTAGAAAGTTTTGGGTTTTTTTAAACTGTTAGTTGCCAATGTACTATCCATAGAGCAGTTGGCCTTACCTGAGAGTTTCATTGGTTTCCTGCAACTCTTGCAACTTTCTTTTTTTTCTTTCTTGCAACTCTCTGTTTTTGTGGAATCTCTCCTGTGGAGTTGCATGATAGTGTTAAAAGTATTTATTCATCCATCCTTCGAGATTTGTATTTGTAATCACACAGCAGCAGGAGTGAGGGGTGGGAAATACCTTAAACCTCTGCTGCTATTCCAGTCTTTCCAATGGCCTGTGGATTCTTTTGTGCTGAAGGTTCCTGTTTTAATTTTCTGTTCAGTAAAGAAAATTGTTTTCTTTGTTTATTTTGAAAGAACGTACTAGGCACGTCAGTATCCATGGAATTTTAGTAAGCTATAATTATGGTCTGTCATTGCAATCAGGAAAGAAATAAATTTTGCTATACCTCAGAAATCTTTTAATTCTGCTGCTTCATTTCAGAACAGAGCAATAATAATTCCTTATAGATATTTAAATAGAACTTCTCTCCATGCTACCCATATTTGCCAGCTTGTTCTCAGCACCTCATAAACAAACATGTTTCTGTCTTCAAATCACCACCAGCAAAGTACATAATAGTTTGTTCACTCGCCTATTACCAGCTGGATGACTGTTTTTTTGATTTTTCTGTGCCTGTTAGTTCATTGACTTGTTTCATAAGCTATTTTACAGTTTTCTAATCTGGTGTGGAATAGCTTGACCCTGCTTTGCTTTTTCAAGTCCAGAGTTATATTGTCCAGAGTACTGTATTTTCACGCACTGCCCAGAGGTATTGCTTAAAATAATTTTAAGTCATCAGCAAACAAATATTTATTTGTACAAGTAATACAAGTTCACACCATGGTACTTTTATTTCCCTGACTGGCCCATCCTTTTGACCTAAATAATTTTTTTCTATATCTTTCAAAAGGTATAGAAATTAAGCCATACATATGATTTTCTTTTAATAATGTCACTGTTGTGTACAAAGCTAGCAAAACTCTCTGTATTAATCTTAAATCCCCCTACCTACCTAAAACTGAAGCCTAGAGTTCAGAAAAAAAAAAATCCCACTTTCACTATCTCAATTGTGAAATCTTTTGACTAAAAGCTAAGAAATTCGTGAAATTCATCAGGTAATATTCTAACACAACACATTTTCTCAATGAAAAAGTTAAAATTGTAATGCTTTTTTTTAATTAAGTTTGTTTAGAGGAAAGCTATACTGTTTCTATGAATATATTTCTATGAATATTAAGTTTGGAAACTTCACTTTCAATCTTTTTTGAGATTTTTATCTGTATAAAACTTGTCAAGAGCTTGAAACTCTATAAAACTATAGCTTGAGACATTAATGCAGGTGTTAATAAGGTGCTTTTATACTATTTTAATTTGCAAGGCTTCCCTTATACCTCATCAGTAAGGTCATAGAATTATGTTCTATCAAAGCTATGCTGGGAGAAAACAGTCCAGTATTCTTTTGTTGAACTTCTAAATCTTTTCCTAATCTCATATCTTTTGTTACTAATATTGTTGCTGTTACTGTTTAGGTTTTTATTGCTACTTCAAGTAAATTGTTTTTATCTCAACCTGGGATCTCTGCCTTTTGTGCTTTGAATTTGAGGTAGGTTAGTGAGTGGTTTTAGCACTAGTACTGAATTGGAAAATACCATTCTTAAACCACAACAGGTGGTAATTCCTGAACCATGTCTAATTTCAGAGAGGATTTAGGTGCTTGATGCAGATCTGGCAGGCAAATCCTATTTCTTAGTGTGGAATTGCTAATTTTTAGACATTTCTTTCTTTCCCTGTCTTAAAATTGATATTAAGAAGAGTAAACTTTATTGAACAAAAAAAAATATTCTCTTGATAGACACCTTTAGTTTGAAATATCAGGGGAGATATATTAATATAACCCAAAATTAATTTTATTGAGGATTAAACATTAAGTAAAAAAGACTTTTTCATATAGTTCCTGTTCATATAGTTCATATAGTTCCTGTGAGTTTACTTAATAGCTGACTATGTAATCTATGTGATCTTTCGTTTTGCAGGTGAACTATGGGAAAGTCTGTAATGAAAGTAGGAAAGGGCTCAAATTTGCCATCTCTTGTGGCTGTAATCCAGAGTTTGCCTTTGTTCCATATGGAAGTACCATTGCTGTTTATACGGTTTTCACAGGAGAACTGATAACTATGCTTAGAGGACATTATAGTACTGTCAACTGCTGTGTATTTCAACCTCATTTTCAGGTAAGTAAAATACAAGCAGTATTCTAGATGAACAGGAATATTTATGCAGACTGACATACCATTTGCACTATAAAAGCATTCAGTTTTCAGGGGTATGCTTTAATCAAAGATCATTAAAGGGAGTACTGTGGTTTACGTGTCATCCAGGAAAAGTTTAGTCAAGTTTTTCGGATGACGTTTTCTGGATTAGGTTCCTTCCACTGCTTGTTTTGTCTCACATATGTAACTTCTCAATATATCTTTAGTAATTTTTTGGCTTGTGTAGTCATTAATAAAGCATATGCAGGAAGGCTTTTGTTTTCTGTAAAACTGAAGAGGAGTTTTCTTTCCCAGAGATACCTGAGACTAATCACAGTAAGAAAGAATGTGAAGTGCATTAGTACTGCTGTGAGTACTGAGAAGGCTCTCAAGTACTTTGCTAAGGTGATCTTGCTCAAATGCCTGTAGTTACACTTTGGATAAAGTGCTGATAACATCACGAGATTCTTAAATTAATCAGAGAACATTTCAACTGAGAAATACTATAGCATTACAGGGACTCATGGTACTGACAGTTTTTTTTTCTTCTTCTTCTCTGCCTTTCTTTCTTTACCTATCCCCCTCTGGTGTATTTTTCTCTTGTAATAAAAGAGTTAAGGATGACAAAGGTCAATTTGCTATGAGATACTTTAGAACAGATTGTTCATATGGCATGTATTGTGCCAAGAGCAGAGTGGATGATAGTATGGATTTTCAGACCATTGCATAGCTTGCTCTCATGTTCTAAGGATCGTACTTCATGTTACAGCTCCTCTTTCCTTGCCTGTTGTTTCTGAGTATTAGGCAGACATATTTGAGGCAGAAGAGGCATGTAGATACCTTTTCATGACTTCTCATACAGTGCACCATGGAAATGACTCTGGTAGCTTCTGCTTTGAGTAGCTTTGACTGAACCACTGAGACTGTATCACAGACAGACTTCACTGAAAATTATGGACACATTATGGACATGCGATAGACCCTATGCTAATAAGCCTTGCTAGACCTGGAAAGCAGTTCTGGTATGAATAGTCAGTGAGATACATCAACATCAATATTCATGTGGCTAATGCACATCTTTTCCAGAATGTTCTTGAAAAGCTTTTTGTCTTTTCAAGAGTAGTTTCCCAACAAAAATTCTAGTGTGTTTATATAAAATTATCTTTGGTGTTATATTTAATAAACTGAAGAGGTGAGGCTAATTAGGTCTGTCTGTAAAACATGATTTACTTGTTTTACATGTGGTGTCTCTGCCTTGGCATTTAAGATCCATGGTACAGGATCATTTGCATGTGCACAGCAGTCACTGTATTGAGAAGTTTGTGATGTCAACAACTTCATTTGCTTATCTGATGTGACTCTTGATTCTTTTTCAGACACACCCTTTTCCAGAGTTCAGTTCTATACTGTAGAACTGTGACCGGATTTTTTTTTTTAAATGTTTTGCTTTCAGTTGTATTAAATAGTTAGTCTGAGAAACAACACTGTTATATGTCATGATTTGACACTGGCCAAATGCCAGGCACCCAACAAGAGTTGTTGGCTTACCCTCTCCTACTAAAGGGTGGGCAGAGGAGAGGGGAAAAAA
>VZTT01059633.1:5643-36808 GCA_013400855.1 Buphagus erythrorhynchus | reverse complement strand
AACATAACACGCTAGTTGTGAGCAGTTTGGACACTTGATCCTTCCAGGAAATGGACTGCAAGGAATGTCATGAAACTCTTCGTATATGTAGATGAAAATGTTGCAGCAGACTGGTGGCAGGAGTCCTCCCTCAAAGTGGTAAATGGGGAGCAATTATGTGAAACATCACCA
Source organism: Buphagus erythrorhynchus (assembly GCA_013400855.1). Classification (NCBI taxonomy): domain Eukaryota; kingdom Metazoa; phylum Chordata; class Aves; order Passeriformes; family Sturnidae; genus Buphagus; species Buphagus erythrorhynchus. Next base: position 36,637 of record VZTT01059633.1, on the reverse strand, counting down.
TGCTATCTTTTGCTAAGGATTCGGGACCACCTCATCAGGATTTACATCAGGATGGGCGTTCCTGTGAGTACTAGTCAGCTTTGATGAGTTGCAACTGGCTGCAAAGCACTGCCTGCAGTCACAGGATATTCATTATGGCTCCAGCAGGCTTCCTGGTGGATTTTTGATCTCTACAGAGTCTCTGCTGAAGCACTGAGAAAGAAACGGATGGTGGGAATTTAAATGTAATAACCTTCAAGGACAGACTAGAGGCCGAGGAACTTGGGATGTGGTTCATCACTGTGTCTGAGTTCTGCACAGTGCAGGACCTGGAGGGCATGTGGGGAGGTTAAAGGTAGCTTTCTACCACTTTTGCATTGCCTTACCCTTAGCTGCTCCTGCTATTTTGCCCACAGTGTGTGTCTCTCTTCAGAGTGTAGCTCTACTACCATATGCATGTCTTTAAAAATCCCAGCAGGATCCTGAGAGCTCTGTGGAAGAGTTCATAGCATGGCTGCACTTAGGGCTGTTCTGCCAATGCACAGGTGTGTGTAAATTACAGCTGAGCACTGTGCAGGATGTTTGCTGTGTACTGGAAATATCCCAGACATTCTGTGCCAAAACAAACAGGCACCAAGCTGCCTTTGGGCTTGGAGTTTGTTTGTTTGTATTTCGTTGTAAATTAAAAATTTGAAGTTGACTTGCCTTTTTTTTTTTTGGTTTTGTTTGTTTCCTTTTTCTTTTGCAAAGTGATCCCACAAATTTCTACACGAATCCTTCCCTGGCTGGTTTGCTTCCACTGGGAGTTGCCCTTTGTCACATAGTCTCACCAAGATGCCTGTGCATCTCCAAATAATTAGCACATATGCGCAGCATTCCTTCAAGGCTCCTTCCCTGGAGTTGTCTGTGCACTCACAAAGCCCCACAGGGAGACCAGCATCCACGGGTTTTGGAAGCATGTGGCTGATTTATCAATAGCTCTGGGTTAAAGATGTTTCATATCTGTAGAAACTACATCAGTACGTTTCAAAAATAAACTCTATCCCTCTGTTTAAGGGCTGTTGTGCATTTCCAGGAGCTTTTGCATGTGTAGAGCATAACTCCAGAAAGATGTTACCATGTAACCATGTTAAAGGGACTCCTTTTTCTTGTCATTTTGTGCCTAGATTAGAGAAGCTCTGTTCGAGATTCTTTCCCCCTAGTTCTGCTGATAAAGATAAAATGCAAGGACACACAAATGGCAAAAGTGCAGAGGCAGACACCAGGCATCGAGCAGGATGACATCTGTGGTTGATAGGAATTCACATAACTCAGAGTGCAAGTGGGCTGATGAGGAAGGGAACTGGAGGCTAAGGCAGGGGCTGGGGAGTGTGTTTTTCTTGCAGTAACCTCTCTCCTTCTTCTCCTCCTTCTGTCTTTTCTAGGCAGGACAGGGCTGCTTGCTGATCTCTTGCCCAGTTTTGCTGTGGAGATTATGCCAGGTATTCAGTCATTTCACCCTTAATCATCCATTCCTCTGTCATCTTGTCTGTTTATCCTTCTGCAGCATCTTTATGTGGTGTATGTTTCACTTGTATGTGTGTTTTATCTGGGGATTTAAAGAGAAGAGTCTGTCACTTACTGGGAAAGTGCTGGGTTCAGACTTGAGAGAGCTGATGCTGGGCCATGCTGGGAGCCAGCACACAGGGATGGTTGATGTCATGCCAGGATCAGTGTGAGAGCAGAAATGCCAGAGCTGTTCTGGGGAGGTTTTCTATCAAGCTCTCTGCTCTCCCTCTGCTAGCACAGAGGAAACTGCTGCAGCCTGTGAGACCCCATAGCCCTGCTTGGCTCTGTGTGTCAGCTGCTCCTGTGCAGTCACTCAGCTCCACCATCCCCACAGATGGTGGCACAGGAGGTGCTGGGAATAGAGCATTGGCTAGCACCCCATCAGTGGCACAGCCCCTTGTGTGCTGCACAGCCAGGCCATGATCTTGGTAACACCAGGTGGCTGGGCCTGACATGAGAGCTCCATGCCTGTGATAAATCCCTTGCTGGCCAAAACTAGTGAGAGCCAACAGTTGTGGCACTCCTTGCAGAGGGGACAGAGGCTGTGCAACAGATTGTTCTTGGAAGGGAAAAGCTGTGAGAATATTTAGCCCTCGAGTCATCTGATCATTCCCTGATGGTGCCCGAGGAGCATTTTTTTCACACATTTGTGCAAAAATGCAGCTCCACATAGATGTGTGAAGCTATTTTTGAGCCTGTCCCAGAGATGCAAACAGAAAGAAGGCAGACACTCACCCACTTCCAGTGTAACTCAAAGCTTCTTAGAATTCCTGTATGGCAGGAGAGGGATTGGTCTTTTCAGCATAGATAACAGTTGGTTCTCTATTGCCTAACACTTTCCCCCCTGTTATTTAGAATTTTATTGAATGGGTACAAAATTATGGTGTGTTGGCCAGATATCTTTCTGGTACCTTCACTGCATGGGTAGACAACAAGAAAGTGTAAGATGCAGCAGCAAACCACATTTCAGCTGTTGGTGTTGCCTGTTACCCAAGTAAAGAAAAGCAGATACTTCTGCAAGCATGAACCAGTAGTTTCCAGACAGTGAGGACACAGAATGTGTCAGCTTGGTAGTCATTTGAATCTCAGCATCACACAGTTGTATCAGGAACTGGTTGAATTCCAGTTTTGTGCACAAAGTAAGAGTCAGCAGGCTCTTTTTGCTGTTTTCTTAACCTCATCAGAAAAGGAAATGGTCCAACTTCCTGTGAAGTAAAATCCTGACTCACAGGTCTCTGTGCCTGGGACACTGATTTCAGACTTCCACTTTGTATGCTGAGTGAGTATCGTGCAATGTGCAATGTACACTAACCTGACCCTCTTTTGTAATCCTAGAATGTTTTCAGGGAGACCACAGATGCACTTCTAATGGACTTGCTGTCTGATTTTTCCTCTGCCATGCTTTTATCCTTTATGGAGTGGTTGTAAACTGTTCACTAATAGCTCTGGAGATCGGACATCAGAGTTTCACTGGATGGCTGTGGCTGGCCACTTGTGTCAAGCAGTGCTGTTTCACCTCCTTCTCTGTGTCCATGATGGTTGTAGAAAACAAGATGAGAACAAGAAAGAAAAAGCAGTTTTAAGCAACTAAGCTGTTGCTTAGATTGGCATAGATTAGGAAGTACAGGACTGGAAAGGGTAGTCTGGCTCCCTATCTTGCATTCTATCCCCAGCACCATGTAATTTCATCCTTTCTGTAAGCTTAGCAAGTTTAGGAGTAGCCTAAGGTTTGGCCTTTCTCTTTCCCATTGGATCACTTTCTTTGATGGGCTTTTTAAAGCTTCTCTCTACATCACTGATCATCTATTTCTGTCCATTTATGTAAGATCTTTAACTATAATACCTGCTTTTCCTCCTGCATTTATCCTCCTACCATATTTACAGGCAGGATCTACATCTTCCCTCAGCCTTCTTTTTAATAGAGTAACTCAGCAGGCTTCAGCTCTCCTGCTGCCAGGCAGGCTCCAGAGTCCCTTCATCCCTCAAATCCTTGCTTTCCATCGGCTCTGACCTAAATTTGCCTTTTCAGCTGCAAAGATGACCAGAGCTGTATAACATCAGTAACTTCAGATGAAGTTTCATGGAGAGGAGGCCTTGTGTGATGGCATTGATATTTCCTTAATACTATTGGAAATTCTTCCCTTATTTGGCCTACATTTGCCATTTTTGGTGGCTGTATTGTGTGAGTGGTGACAGTGATCCTATTTCTGGATCATTTCTCTTGTTTTTTAGTTCTTTTCAATCAGTGAAGTCCTGTTCAGAAAAAAAAATAGTTCTTGATCTTTGAACCTGTGACACTGAAAGTATTGCTGCATTCTTTGAAATTCAGGATAATACCACATTTTACATTTCCTATTTTAGACCCAAGAACAACTGGCCCTTTGTATAACATGTCCCAGCCTTTAGTGACAATGCATCCCTACTGCTTACTGTCATGATATTTTAACACATTCTTATTTTCTATGTCAAGGTAATTTATGAAAATATTAAGCAAAACAGATGCTAGAGGCAGAACTTGAGAGACTTTGTCAGTAATCTCTCAGCTCTTGCTTTCCCATTCATGAATGCTTCCCTTCTGCCCTTTCCTTACTTGTTAGCTGAATTTTTCTCAGCATATAGTAAGTTCAACACCAAAAAATTATTCCAGAGGGACCAAAATTAAATGCAAATTTAAATGAAATTCATCTGTGCCAGCCAAAAAATAAATAAAGAATTAAAAAAAAAATTCACTTCACACTTCTGAAGTGTTTTGATTTGTAGATGCCAGATCTTTGACTGACATTTTTCAAAGGAAATTGTAAATTCTAGATTTTAAATGGCATTTTTAAAAAGGGTAATTGTTTGTAAAAGAGTTAAGGGAAGCTCCAACAAAGTCAAGAATACTACTTTTGTTCAAACAGAACACTGTGGATGGATCAAAAATGACACTTCTTCTTTTTGTGTTGTATTAAGAACTAGGAAAAATTCTATTTTGAATGGTCTAAATGAAACATTTTTCCTTGACTTTCTAGCTTAGCGACACAGGTCAGGTGAGGGGTGCACTGTTTTTGCAGTGTGATTCTTCATGCAGATTGCAGTCCTTGTATCAATACTTCTTCATCTCAAATGATAATGTACCAGAAGACTCTTAAGTGAATGCTGGACTTAGGTTTGGAAGTAGTGGTCTGCTGCTTTATTTCCTCTGAAGTGGAGATAAAGCCTTCCCCACTGCAAAGCAGCCCCACTATGTCTTTATTTGCTTTTTCCCATTTTTCCAAGGTGGTTGAATAACCACCTGAAGTCTTTTCCTCACCAGCAGTCTTGCTTTGAGATAGGTTGGTGCATTTCTCTGACGTAAAACCGACTCCAGGCCTCCTGCATGTTCAGTCTTGTAATTTTTTGGTCCAGATGTGTTCACTGATCATTGTCTTAGTCTGTGGAATTCCTATGTGGCAGTAGGTGCTGTCTTGGCATGGGCTGAGCTCTGCTCCCACCAGATTCTCCAGCAGCAAAGTTGGAGAAACCTTTTCTCCCTCCCCTTCCCCTTTAAGTCCCATCCTGGTTTTTGTGGTCCAGCTCTTGGGTGCTTTCATTTGTAGGGTGTTTTTCAGCCCTTTTGGGGCCTGGCACACATCATCTGAGGCTTCAATTGGGGAAGAAAAAAAGTGGTTGTTAGGTTTGCTGGCTGGCTGTGGCGCCTGAATAGGATGTTTCGTTCGGCACATTCAAAAGAAGAATAATTGCATGCGTAGGCCTGATGCGAAGGGGCAGGCCTGGCTCGTTTACTGGGCTATTTATAGTCTGCTTTTCACCATCCTTTGGCCCATTAAAACCAGAATGTGGGTAGGGAACAAACACATAAGCAGGGCATGAACATGGCCAAGAAGAATGAGTCTTTGATGAGGTCCAAGTGCTAATGGAGCACGTCCTGCAGCATTGGTGCAGGTCTGCTGTGGGGTGAAGGGTTTCTGCCCAGGGAACCAGGGCTGCTGCTCTGTGCTGCTTGTCTCTCAGCCAGCCAGAGATGCTGCCAGGAGGGACCACATCTCTGCAGCTCATTTCTCACTGTCTTGTGCCCTTTCTGCTTTGACACAAGAGGAGAGAGTATCCCTAGTCCTAGACGCACAGGGAGTCGCTCCGCCTCTGTTATTCACCTGTGTGTTTTGTCCCCATGCTCTCTGCTGGAAGGATGTTGCTGACGTTCTCTTCCACAGCAATGTGCGGTCCTGTAAGTATCTCCCTTTCTCCCCTTGTTTTTCAGAGTGGGTCTTTGTGGGCCTGGTGATCCTGGGGGCGTTCCTGTTCTTCCTCCTGGTGGGGATCTGCTGGTGCCAGTGCTGCCCACACAGCTGCTGCTGTTACGTCCGCTGCCCCTGCTGTCCTGAGTCCTGCTGCTGTCCCCGAGCACGTGAGTGACCCCCTCCAAGCCTGGTGCAAATCTTCTTCCTGACTACTTCTGCTCCCTGGCAGAGCAGGAGGAGAATCTGCTAATATTGCTTCCTTTGCCCTGAGCACTTTGCTTGGCTAGAGAACTGGTTCTTAGGGAGTGAAGCATCTGACCTATTACTTAATGGTTGAATGCTCAAAGTTAATTACAAATGTAATTCCCCAAGCCCTCCCTGCCTTGGCAGCTGTGCCTGCTTTTCCAAAGTGTCATGCTCCCATTGCAAAGTTGTTGTTGTGTCAGTGAATGTTGCGGGTCAGAGCTAAGAGCATCCTGGGAGGTTTCTTCCTGGCAATGCAAATCAGCTGTCCTCTACAACAGTGCAAAATCCTTGCAACCCAGCAAGGTTCCTGGTCAGGCTCAGTCAGATCTGTCAAGTTCCATGAGCCTCATCCTGCTGCTTGAGTCATCAGTTATTTTTAAAGCTGAACTGCCACTAAATCATGGCAGCGGTAATGCTGGCTGTAACACCCTGAGTGTCTTTCTGGGAATCTCTCAGTGCCATTATTATTATATGCACTTTTATTGTATGCAGTTCGTATTTTAAATTCCTCTCAGTACCCTTAGAGGCTTAGAGAAATTTGGGTTGGTCCTTGTTAATTCATTTGTGTGGTTGTCTCCTGTGGGGTTGCCACTGCTGTTGGTGCAGGTTTCATGCACGTGTCCAGAGGGTCTGTGGGGGGCTGGTGTGTGATGCTGACTCTTGTTCTTTTTCTTTTTCAGTGTATGTAGCAGGCAAAGCAGCAAAAGCTGGGTACCCTCCTGCAGTCTCTGCCATGCCAGGTCCATACTACATCCCCAGTGTTCCTGTAGCTGGTGTCCCGTCTCCTGCTGTGCTGATGGATAAGTCACACCCACCTCCCTTAGCCCCAAGTGAGGCCAGTGGAGGAAGCCAAAATGGTAATTTGCAGTGCCAGGCACGACATTCAGTCCTTTTACTGGAAGTAGGGCTGGGAAGGGGAGGAACAATTGTCAGTGATTGAGTGGTGTGAAGAGAAGAAACACAGGGAAACTGCATTTTAATCCTGTCTCTGACAATGACATTTGCATTAGGGCCTCGTGGTCTAACTTTTCTGGGACCATCAACACAGAGTCAGTCTGTGGGTGCCTAATTAGGTCAGCAGAGAATGGGAAGCCAAGTTCCTGTGCAGGACCCCTCTCATTACTGCCGCAGATGTTTGCTTGCAGAGGACAAAAGGATGAGGATGATTTCAGGAGTGCAGAGGCAGGAGCCATTTTCCCCTTAGAGCTGCTGCTTTGCAAGCTGCTTTCTCTTTGTAAACTGTCCTTGTAACCCTCTTTACGGCACTGCTTGGCCTCTGGCAGCAGTTTTTGCTGCAGCATGTTTTACTGTCCCCATGGCATTTTGGGCAAAGTAATCCCTTGATATTTCTGCCCAAGATCTTTGGGGCTGGACCCTGTCCTCTACTGTACAGAAGAGAGTAGGTCACTTTTTTTTTTTTTCCAGCCTTTGCATTTGTGAAATGTGAGTGATGAAAGGCTTCTCACTAGAAAGGAGTTGTGGATGAGTATCAGACCTAGAGTGTCAGTGTGATGCTTCTTGTCTTGGGGAGGGTCACTTCTGCTGCTGCAAAGGAAGCTGCCATCAAGGAGAAAAGAGGGCAGCTATTTAGCCACATGCATTTCAGGGTCAGAGTGGCTGTCTAAATTCAAACATTCGGCAGCAGAAATTACTCTCACCAATGTAGAGTCATCACTGATCCAGCTACATGTCTGATTTCAAAGCACCACACTAAGTATCAGTTGTTAAATTAACTCATGACAGTGTATTGATAAAACACATTTGAAAAGAGAAGATTAAGTAGCATCATTAATTTAGCTTCTGAAACAACCCTACACATGCTTCCGCTGCCCCAGTCAGTATATTAACCTTTCTGGAATTACAAAAAGTATTTTCTTACAAAAAGCATACTTTTTTTTTGGCCACTGAAATCAAAACAGAGCTCTGGAATGGAGCATTTTGAAATAGGAAATAAATCAATCACTGATCCAGTGTAGAATGTATCTAATTCAAAAACCTTTGTCAGAAAATGATGAATGACACCCCAGTGCTTCAGTTTTTTTCTCCTGTGAAAAATGTCGCTGCACGTAGAGTGTGGTGTTGGTTGTGGGAACTCCAGGGATTTTTTAAGAGTCAGATCACAGCTCCCAGTCTTGTCTCTGCTAGCAGAGCACAAGTTCAGAATAAAAAACAGTGCATACGTTTGGTAACCAAATGGAATGGCTCTTAGGATCTCATGATCCTTACCCAGAAGGATGCATTTAATATATAATGCATCAAAATCAGATGTCTGGACTCAATCCCTTACCTCAGGACTTGACAGGAAATAGTATATATGGCAAATAAAAACATTAGCACAGAGCTTTAACCTTTGTGGCAAGACAACAGAGTTCCTTAAACTTGTTAAAAAATTAGTTTTAATTTTTTCTGCAATAATATGGACAAACCCTTAGTCTGGATCATGGACCTGTTGTTCAAGGTGCATGAACTGTGGAGCTGAGAGAATTATAGCCTGTACACTGTTCTTTTGGTCTTAAGGTCCTCCATAATGCCAGAATATCCCCTAATGACAGGCTGTAGAAGAGAAAACATTGTGTGGCTTTTCCAAGTTACTAATTTGCTTGTTGGCCAGGCAGCAAGCTAAACAAAACAGGTAATGGTTGAGTTTATAATAAAAGCCTTTCTCAGAGGAAGAATAAAATGCCTCAGTGTCCTCCACGCAGCTGCTGTAGGTCTGATCTGAAACCTTGTATCTTTAGGACTTCCACCTTTCTGTCAAGTCCATTTAAAAAAATGGGATCCGAAGTGCTGGGGGACAGAGACTGTGAGACTCTGTAGTTCTGGCTAACAACAACATCCTTTGCCCTAGATAGATTCTGTGCTTATAAATGACCCCTGTGAGGGGATCTAGTGAGCAAACTCAGGCCTGAGGATATTTAGAAAAATTGTCTGGGGTTACATAAAAGCCATGTGGCAAAACTCAGATTAAGCCTAGGAACTCTATCCTAAACTTAGGGCTGAATGGAGGAAAAAAAAAAAAAACCCAAAACATTTAGCTCTCTTATTTAGAAGAGTGTTGACAACAGATAAGTTAGGATTTATGCTCTATTTTAAACACAGTGGTTACCTAGAGGCTTTTGCATAGATCCTTTGAACTCTGCACACAGGGAAGATTTTGGTCCTAGATCTTTAACGTTAAAAAGGGATGAGACATCATTTACTTCCTAAACATACTTGTCTGAAAAAAAATAGTGCTGTCGTTTCTGGGGAGGGAGACAGCTTACAGTCCAGGCTGAGTTGGTTCCACCCACAGAAGAATAAAAATAGTGTCTAGTTAATACAAATTAATACAATAATAATTAATTAATTAATAATAGTAAATGCACATTAAACATTAGAAATTTATGAACTGCTCAAGAGAAGAAAATATGGGAAGAATGTTCCATTCCCTTTGACTTCAGCGAGTGGTTCTGGACATGTGGTCAACATCTCTGCATCTTTATTTCTTTATAATTAAAACGGTCTTAAAGTGATTCAGACCTGATTAAAGGATTATGGCAATTTACAGATGAAGAGTGTGAGGAAGAAACAATAATATCTTTGGTTCTCAGCTGAAGGAATAATGAAGAGACTTAATAAGTTGAACATTTAGTATCATTATAATAAGTATTTAATAAACAAACGTAGAGACAAAACTGCTTCCTCTGTAGTGGAAAATACTTTTTATGAGCTCTTCACAGTCATCTTTGCAGATTTAAATCCAAAATTAATTTCTAGATACTTGCAGAATTAACAAAGAAATTAATTTGCCTTTTGATACAGCTGCAATAAAAAGTTTAGTATGAGGCTAGCATGAAGCTTAGCTAATTCTCCATCAGTTCCAGGAGCTATAGAGGTTGCCCAAATTGATGTTTGGCACAGCCTCAGTGTGAGACAGAGTCTGGAAGCTGCCTGTTAAGTTCCCCAAAGGTTATGAGTAGGTCAGAGTGGTTTGCTGGCCTGTGTATAAATGAGCTCCTAGTCTGCACATTAGAAGAAAGAATAGTGAGAGGCCTCTTTCCTGGCACAGTACCAGACAGAAGTGAGGTACCAGCCACGATGGTGAGGTGGAGAACTGCCCTTGCTGCTTATGCAGTGCTGCCAGAGCTGTCACTTCTGAGGCCAGTCAGTCCAGCCTCACTTGAGGAGACCAGCTGTGTTTCCACTTCAGGAGACAGAGGCAGGATTCCTTGTGTTCTATAAACCACTGTCTGCATTTCCACCCACTGTGCACTCACTCACAGGGATAATAAACCACACTCTACTGTCAGCTAAGCTGTCTAGAGTCACATTAAAAAAAGGACCCTGATAGACCCTTACTATATTTTTAAATCCTTTACCATTCCCAGGTGCAGACACACAAGGTAATATCTGAAAATGGAATCACTTATCTTACAATGTGCAGTCCAAACCCACAGTAAAGCACTTTGATCTGAAGCAATCTGTGGGGTTGTGGGAAGAATCATTCTACCCATTTCTATGGCACAGCCATTCCTGAAGCAGAGCATGGTTATTTCCTAGTGCACAGACATATGCACAGCAGTTTAGGACAGGAGGTGCCTAAGAATACCTCTGCCAAGTCCTTGCTCAGCCCACACAGCACATACTATGAGACGTACTACCGAACCCATATGTTAATAGCTCGATGTGTTGCGGTGGTGAGGGATAAAACAGAAGGAACAGGTTGGCTCAGAAGCACTGTCCAAGTGTTAAAATTGTTCCCCAGCAGGAGCATTCATGCAACACTGCAGTATTCCCACAAGGGGACATGTTTAACCCCATGCAAGGCAGACAGGTTCCATTTTGTAGTGCTAAGTGAATTGTCCATATGGTGGTTCTCTAATAAGGCTGAATTTGAGGGTTGTAGTCCTCTCTTGTACCTTGACCTGAATTTCTGTCAATCCTGAAATAGCTCCAGACTGAGATTTTTCTTAAATAATCTGCTATAAAAACCTTATTTTCTTCTAAGAGAGAGTGGAAAGGTGGAGTTCTTGCTGACCATAGACCTGCCTTACGGTAGTCAGGCTGTTTGTAGCTATTGTTAGCAGGTAAAGTGTGCATGGAGCTAACCTGCCAGAATTAAATCTGCTTTGGCTCCAGGTGTATAGGGCCTTCTTTTTCACACACAGGCACATGGACAAGTCAAAAAGCTGTCCAAACTTCCAAGAAGTCAAGCATTTCATATATGTCTAAGATACATGCCTTTTCTGTAAAGTAAAGCTTGTAAAGAATCCCAGAGCAGTTTCACAGCTGCCAGTGACCTGGTTGGCCTCATCCCTGGAGTCAGTATAAATCTCAAAGCAGTGTGATGTGCTTTGTGGGACTTTGTGTTTCCTTCTGTATTCTCTGGAGCTTCTGCCACACACTCTTCAACCTGTGTGAGGAAAATTCATGGGGATGGGAGGGTGGATTGGTCTTGCACAGTGCCAACTCCCAAATGCTCATCCACCTGCTTCTCCTGCAGACTGAGAGCTTAGAGGAAGCCTGATCTTCTGGGACTGCTTCTCCCATACCATGACGAATCCTTTCAGTAGTGCTGAGGAAGGAAAAATGAGTTCTGCTTTTCTCTCTGCCATCATCTGTGGGAGTTGGAATCACTCTGTGGCAATGAGGGGGTTGCTTTTGTTTTGGCTGGGCAAAGCAGGCTAACTGCAGAGTGATCCTATCTCACATAAGAGAGGGTGAGGTGCTCTGAGGATGTCCCACCATGCTCAGTGTCTATCACTGGATGCACTGGGTTGTACAAATTGGGCATTTGCAAACTTTTAAAATGATGCAAGTTCTTACAGCTCCACATCCCACACTGTAGACGAATTTCTTGTGAAGCAGCGACTGACTCAGTGTGTTTTGACGCAGCCTACCTGCCTGCAGACGTGAGCTCAACTACAGAAGCAGTGTTGTGGGAAAGGCTCCTTGTTCATGGGTTTTCCTCTAATGTTTTCTTTTTTCTCCCCAGCAGTGCGCAAGGGGTACAGGATCCAGACTGACAAAGACAGGGACTCCATGAAGGTGCTGTACTATGTGGAGAAAGAATTGGCTCAGTTTGACCCGGCCAGGAGGATGCGAGAACGATGTGAGAAACAAACATGGTTTGATTTTTTTTTTCCCCACTGACCTAGGAGAGACTGGGAAATTCATAGTTAAAAATTCACTTGCTTTGCCACAGGGTCAGCCCCTAGGATATGATATCCAGGATAAGCTAATTGGGACAGATAAAGTCTAAATTTTAGGTATCTGCAGGTATGTTCTGGTTTTAAAGGTCTGGTGCTTATCTAATCATTCTTAGAGAAAAATGAGGGATACTGAAAAGCTCATGAAAATTGTCCACTCTTATAATTAAGCTTTGGGATCACCAGCATCTGAAAAGCCAAGTCTCTACTCATACTTTCTACAGCCTCTGGTGTGATAACAGCTGGGATATTGCTTTCACAAATTCTTCGGAGTGTGGTGTCTGTAAATTCCCAGCATGGCAAAATGGGAGAGGGGTAGTTTTACTGAAGCTGTGTTTTGTGGGCTGCCGTGACCACAGTATGGCCTGAAGGAAGCAAGAAGTTTGTTTGGAGTGGCTGTTGCCCTGCAGAAGGAGCAGGATGGTGAATAGGGACGTGGTGCAAACTCAGAACTGAGCTTCTGTGTGGAACTCCTCACTGTCTTCCCATAGCCTCTTGTAAGCTTTATTTCATTAAATAAAGGCTGAGGCTGCACTTAATGTGTATCAGAATACAAACTCAAGTGAGGATTTTTCCACATTAGGAGGCAGAGGTGCAGAATGGGACAAGGTGTGTGGGGAGGGCTTGCAGTGCTGCTCCTTGTCCTGTGGCTGCTGTGTGCAGAGGACAGTGGCAGGCTGGGGGCTTAGCTCCTGTGGGCAGCACACCGAGCTGTTAGGCACTGCTAGAGGCTCTCTTAAAACAGACATGTGGGATCCTGAAAATCATAGAAGGGAAGGGCTTTAAGGAATGACACTACATCAAAGCTCTGTACAGATTAGGCATAACGAACAAATTATATATACTTCTAAAACAGTCATTGCTGAGCACACAGTCTTCTCCACCCACAAGATTTACTATAAAAAGACCTCTGCAGATTGGTATGTCAGGCCTACAGATGTCAGTGTGCTTGATGAGGTAGAGACTGACAGTGATTCAGACAGACTTTTACTTTTTTCTTAATCTTTTATTGAGGGGGTTGTTTTCTTTTAGCTGGGCAAGTCAGGCCAATCCAGAGCCAGCCTGTCTCACACCAGGAAAAGGGGAGGTGACACAAGTTCTGTGCTGTAGTGGTGTCCCACCAAGCTTGGTGACCACCTCGCAAGGGCAGGGAGCTCACACATGCAACTGAGGGGAAGCTCTTCCCGAAGGCTGAACTCAGTTGGAACACAGGCATTTCATGCCATTTGTGATACTCTCAGAATCCCTGCCTGGCTGCCATCAGGTGATACTCATCTCATTTCTTTCCTGCATCCTCCCCTGCAGATAACAACACAGTGTCTGAGCTGAGCTCGCTGCACGAGGAGGACCTGAATTTCCGCCAGCCCTACCGGCAGGCGCGGAGGAAACCTCTGCCCCCCGCCGGGGACATGGACGGCGACGCCGAGTACTGGGCAGGAGTTGTGGGGGGAGGCAGCACCTCCAGGTCGCAGGCTGTGTCTGATTACAGGGATGAGAGGGACAGCTGCTGGCACAGGTGAGGGACACCACGTGGGGGGGCAGCTCGATCTGGCAAAGTGGTAAAGAAAGCAGAAGGGACAGATGGACTGCTAGCTCTCCCCTATTTCCTGCTGCCCTTGCTCTGCTTAGCAGGAGAGAGGGGCTAGGGAGCAATAGGAAATCTGGACATGTCATTAGATGAGGTCAGAATGAAGCTGATTGCCACAAGCCTGCTGAAGCTTACCCAGCTGGGTAAAGTGAGGTACAAGCCACAGTCCTAGTGGGATATAAAAGTGAGATCAATACGGAGCCAAGCCACCCTTCCCATAGTGGGAAAGTGCAGATCTTTCTCATGAGCTTTGTACCTGATGCCTCCAGCACTTCCCAGTGCTGGTGTGCTTTATTATATAGAAGTCACACTCTCCTGCTTTGGTGCAGCTAGACCGGTGCTCCAAGCCTAAAGGACTTGCACTCGGGTGCCTAAAAGAGAGATAGCACAACCTTCCCTCAAGCAGCCCAGTATCTCAAAAGCAATGGCAGGGATTTCCTTCTTTCAGTACTGGGCTATTGTACCGGCTCACTGTCTTTAAACCTGCTTCAAAACTGCCTTGCTGTGAGCTTCCATAGCTGGGTTCTTGGGTTTTTCCAGCAGGATATACACCTACAAGCTTTAGGATGAAGGAGAAGCAGGTCCAGCCCTGCATATTGGAGGACAGGGCAGTGCACCCTGGGGATAACCTCAGGTAACATTAGACATGAAGAACATGAGCTATCTGCACTAAGCTGCCTTTACAGCCAGCAGAGAGACCCCGGGGTTTCCAGGATGTGATAGATGTCTTCCTATGGAAGACAGTGAAAACAGCTCAGATGATTGATGCCCCCAGGAGGGCCTGTTTCCCTCCATTGTCTGTGCAGGCAGCCGAGGGGATGAGCGCAGCTGGATCCTGCCCTCTGACTCTATGCCTATCTCCTCCCTGTTCCAGCCAGCAGAGATCCAAGTCGGAGATGCTGTCCCGTAAGAGTTTCTCAGTGGGAGTGCCGGCCGTGTCCATGGACGAGCTGGCGGCCTTTGCCGAGTCCTACAGCCAGCGGCCGCGGCGGGCGGACAGCCAGGAGCTGCGGCGCTTCGAGCGCTCCGAGTCGCACGGCGGGCGTGGCGCCGGCGGGGGGCTGCCCCACCAGGACAGCTCCATGGAGGAATACTACACCAAGCGCTGCAGGGGCAACCGGGAGCCGCTCACGGACTCGGATCGGGGCTGGTCCTACAGCCCGCCCCGCAGACGGGCCCACGAGGAGAAGCACCTCCCCAGGCTGGTGAGCCGGACGCCCGGAGGGAGCCAGAAGTATGATCACTCCTACCTCAGCAGCGTCCTGGAGAGGAAATCCCGGAGCTACGACGAGAGTGGTGACCACTGTGCGACCCCCTCGAAGCTGAGCTCGCAGCCCAGCCAGAGAGGAGGCAGCACATACTATGCCTGGTCACCACCCTCCACCTACAAAGCCGAGAAGTCGCAGCCGCCGCAGTCGTCGTCCCCCGAGCAGGACGAGGAGGAGGAGGACAGCCTGCCCCCCTACAGCGAGAGGGAGCTGAGCAGAGGCCCTTCCTACAGGGCCAGGGAACAGGCCTACCTCAATGCCTCTGACAAGAAGAGGAAAAAGGACCCCAAGAAAACAGTGAGGCCATGTCTGGTGGTCCTGGTCCAAATAGGCTGAGCGGAGAGCCACCAGGCAGGGGTTACTAACCAGAGTTGATGGGCAAGGGGGTTTTCCAGGAGGGTAACACCTGGAGTCTGGGTGTCACTCCCTGGGGGAAGGGGGGAAGGAACTGTGGGGGTAGGAAGCCAGACCCCTACACTCCTACTCTTAGGTCCTACACAGGAGTCCATGATGGAGGGGAAAGATAGATGTGCCTGGGACTGGGGAGGCAAGGGATGTCCTTGGCATCTGTGGCCTGATAATCCAAGGTGGTGGGAATTTATCTAGAGTTCAGGAGGATTGTGGTAGGAAAGTTACCCAGGCCTTACAGAAGTTATAGAGCTTTGCTTTGGCTTTGATCCTTACTAAGGAAGGGTTGAGAGGCTCTCGTTCTTCTGGACTGGGACAGGGCTGGTAGCAGGGGATGATGTAAGAGACATCTTTCTGAAAGGGATGAGATCACAGACTCCTGTGGGTGCATGGGCCCATGTGCTTCCATGGAGGCATTCATGCCAAAGGCATTCCTCACCCAGGATACCAGCAAGGGAAGAACATTCTGCCACAGTTCAAGATAGTGAGGACTGATGAATTCATGGTTGCTAGAGAAAGGGATCTTCCCCATCTAACCCAGCTGGGGAAGTCTGCAGGAGGGAGACCTTATCATTAGAGTAGCTTGGCTGTGAGAGAGAGGACTGGATTGTGAGTGGACAAAGCTGTTGCTGTTTAGTTGTGTCTCTGTCAAAGCTTTGTCTGTCCCTTTGTCTGTTCCAATGAGAGCTTTCCTGTTGACATTTAATCTTCTCTCTTTCCTCTCAGAATGATTTCCCAACAAGGATGTCCCTTGTGGTTTGAAGTTGTTGTGGACCTGTCATGTTGATGGGCTGGATATCATGAGGTGACTGCAGTGGAGAAGATGCAGAGCAACAAGCAAGACTCTGTGAACCTTTGCAGCCATCAAGCCATGGACTGTTTCAATTTTTTGTTTCATCCAGGGGAGCTGAGGCTTTTGTAAGAGAGACTCCCATGGACAGCACTTGATCTCAGAGGCTCTGGGAGTCTGCCAGGAAAATGGGGCTCTCTTTGGCACCCTGTTTCCAGTGCCCTCTACTCTGCACTGGATGGCAGCCACATCCCTACTCCCCCTGCAGCCCTGAACTACAAGTGAGGCTGCCTTTGTGCCTCTTGCCCTGCCCCATGTGCAGAGGGAGGCATGTGTACCTCTCGCTCTCTCTGTCTCCTCAGTTCTCTGTTTGGATCAAAATTGTCTCCATGCTTAAAGCCTTTTTTGTATCACCCCCGTGCTGGGAGGAGGCTTTGTTCTTACAACTGGGACCAGCAGACCTCCAGCTGATCAGTCCCTAAATCATGAAAGAAAATCCACATCCTTTCAGACACTGTAAGAAAATGACTGATGTTACCTTGATAAGGGCTGAATGGGGAAAGAGACAATTATGAGCTGGTTTGTTCAATATATTTAGTTCTTATCGTTGTGATGAGAGTTGCAGGTGAGATTGATGTATTGTTTTGAAAGTGGGTCAAAGTAGCTTTTATTGTGATGAGAGCATGATTTGTTTCCTCCCTGCCCCCAACTGTGTTTTGTTTTGATGCTGTTGCATTTCCTTGCAGCTCAACTGTGACCCTGTAGAGCTTCAAGCTGGAGTACCTACTGCACTGTTTTAACAGCAGTGGTCTAGCCTTCCTAGTGCTCCACTTCCAGCACCACCAGACACCTCTGCCACTCTAGTGAGTGGCCTTTTTGTTTGAAGGAAGCAAAAAGGGGACAGTCTCAGTGAGAGGGCAGCTGCAGACCTTCATCCTATGCCACTGATACCACTCCTTTCTGGGAATAGTTTCCCAGAAGAAACTACTGCTGAAGAGAACAGTAACAGCAGTGGGAAAAGAATAAGCACTGTGGATGGATACAAGCGTTGAAAGTCAACCCTTTCACTTAAAACCATTCCATTCACTTTGGCTGGGATGTGGTTTTAGTGGCTGTTGTCTCAGGAATAGCTTTATTTAGAAGTGAGTGCTTCACACCATTTGGAAGCCTGACATTCTGGTTTTCATAGGGTATTATACTGTCAGTTATTTGGCTGCTAAAATCATCATGTGAGGGAAGATGATGGAAACGTTTTAAGGTCCCATTTTAAGGTGTTTCTAGTACATGTAGAAACAACTTAGTGCCCTGCTGTGTTATGGACATTATCAGCCTCTGAAATGACATCTTTGTTGTTCCTCCGGGAATTCGGGAAGCTGTCTGGCCTCAGATGCTCATACTGGCAGTACTGTTTGGAACACAAGGTATATTAACATCACTGCAGTTCTCCATAAAAGTGATAGATTAATTTCTGTAATGCTCCTTTGCCAGATGGTTCACCCACCGGGAATGCTCAGGGGAGAGGAAACATAATCTCCATAGATTTGGTGACAGTTTTCATGTGAGAAGGTGAATTGATAAAAGGATGATGTTCTTCTCCCACACTCCTCTAGTGATGACTGTAATTTTGGAAATCTCAGTCCTGGGTCTTCCTGGCCAGAGAGGGACTAGCCAGCAGGAACATACAACTGTGGAATTGCAGAATTGTTTGTGCAGGAGGTAGCCTTTAAACATTCCATTTAAAGTTTCAACCTTGTGCCATGGGAAGGGAGATCTTCCACATATGAGGTTGCTCGAAGCCCCATACAACTGGAGCTTGAACACTTTCAGGGATGGGACATCTGCAGCTTCTCTGGGCAACCTGTTCCAGTGTCTCACCACCCTCACAGTAAAGAATTTCTTTCTTGTATCTAATCTAAAATTACCCCTTTTACTTGAAAATCAATGCCCTGGTAAAAAGTCTATCTCCAGCTTTCTTGTAGGTTCCTCTAGGTACTGGAAAGCTCTAAGGTCTCCACAGAGCCTTCTCTTCTCCAGGCTTAACAGCTCCAACTCTCTCAACCTGTCTTTATAGAAGAGGTGTTCCAGCCCCTCTGACCATTTTTGTCTCCCTCCTCCAGACCTGCTCTGACAGGAACATGTCTTTGTGTGGGTGGCCCCAGAGTTGAACAGAGTACTCTGTGTGGGGTCTCAAGAGAACAGAGGAGAGGGAAATTCCACTCTTTGGCCTGCTGATCACTCACCTGATGCAGCCCATGGCTGCATCATGTCCAATCTTCATCCACCACTATAAAATCATAGAATTGTAGAATGGTTTGGAAGAGACCATAAAGATCATCTAGTTCCCCAAGTCCTTCTCAGGGGTCCCAGTCCATTCTTCCCCCAGTGTGTATCAATACCAGGGGTTGCCCTGACTCAGGTGTAGCACCCCACACTTGGCCATGTTGAACTTTGTGAGTTTCTCATGGGCTGACTCCTCAAGCCTGTCCCAGGGTCACTCTGGATGGCATCCCTTGCCTCCAGTGACTCCATGGCATCACTCAGCTTGGTGTCACCCACAGATTGCTGAGAGGGCACTCAGTCCTGGAGTCTGTGCCATTAATGAAGGTTGGACAGTGTCAGCCTTGGTGCAGGCCCTTGAGGGACACCACTTGTTACTGATTGAGCCATTGGGTGATGCTCTGGATGTGGCCACCCAGCCAATTCCTTGTCCATCAAGTAGCCCATCCATCAAACCCATCTCTCTCCAGTTTAAAAAATTAAATATTGTGTGGCACTGTGTCAAAGGCCAGAAGCCAAGGTGCATGACATCAGATGGATTTTCCTTATCCACCAGTGCAGTCACTCTGTCATAGAAAGTCTCCAAGTAAGCAGGCGTGATTTGTCCTTGCTGAAGCCATGCCAGCTGTCTTTAATCACTTCTCTCCCATCCACATGCCTTGAGATGGCTTCCAGGAGGATCTTTCAAGGCACAGGGGTGAGGCTCATTGGTCAAGAGTTCCCGGGGCCTTGTCCTTTTATCCCTTTAAAACAGGTCTGATGTTTCCCTTTTACCAGTCACTGGGGACATGACTACCTGAGTGTCATGACTTTTCAAACAGGGAGAGCAACTTAGCAATTGCATTTACCATCTACCTGTATTATGGCTGGAGACACTTAACATTTTAAGTATTTTCATCTTTTTTTACCATTAATTGTGTGTGCTTAGGAAAATCACAGCACAGTTAGCAAGAAGTGGGCAGATGGCTGCCATTTGAAGGTCTCTGAGGTCTTGAGAAGAGCTACAGAGCTGCACTACATGCTGTTGTAAATCAAACATTTCATTTCTGACATACGAGGATTCTAGCAAGTTGATGTTTTGTGAGTCTGAAAGCCTTGGCAACCCCGTGCCATGAATTTCAAGGGAGCTTAGCCTGCTTTTGTTTCCATCAGACCCAGGAAACAGCTGACATAGAAATCTGAAAGTGCATCTGACTATGCCAGAAAGGGGCCAAACCAGTGGTTTTACAATCTGAATACCTCTATATTTTAAATCATACTGGAAGCCTGAGCATTACAATCTTCTCATTTCAGTTATGTTCTGTCCCTTATCTCAGTCACTGTAGTTTATTTGATCAATCCCTCAGGAATGAGTTGTGTGTATTAAAAATACAAGTCTTCATTTATTTGAGTCAGTTTTGTTTGTTCAGTGCTGGTACTTTAGGGCATCTGTACACCATGTGTAAGAAGTTGCCATTTGTGTATCTAGCTTATAAATAAGTAGTTGCAAGCTAATTATTTTAAGAAAACTGTTTTAATAGTACAAACAACTGTTTATGAGAACTTGGAAACATCTCTTGAATCCAAGTACCTGGAAAAGTATTGAAGATTTTTTTACTAGTGATTCTGTGAGTTTTACCAGGTGATAAAAGTTTCAGCTGCAGAAAAAAAAAGGAGGCCTTAATTCCCTGAAGTCAGATCAGAGCATCAGCAACCTTGCTCTAAAATTTTGGATTTCGTATCTCTCTGTACAAATCTGCAGGAATTTTTCAGTTACTGATCATGTCTGTCCTCAGGCCACCTTTATTTTTCCCATTAGAAATGTGTCTGCTGCAGCAGGAAATGGACCAAATCGAGAAGTGAGGGGTGACTAAAGTATCTTCACAGCTACACAACCCTAATGACCTGTGACTCCTGCAGCAGGGGAGCAGGGGGCCAGAGATTGACAGACAGCTTGAGAGGAGCCTCATGTTTCAGTAGAGGAGTAATGGTTTGTGTCTGTGCCATCTTTCAGAACACCTGCAGAATGCTGGTGCTGGGAGATAATGAGCCTGGTTATTATGTGGTCTCAAATTATAAGTTTTCCAGTGATGAATTTTTATTGCTGGCATAAAATTAAAATCCTTTTCTTACTGGATATGGATGTCTGGGTCATGTCAAGGACATGGAGAGTTTTCTGGTCTTAAAATCACAGCATCACAACAGTGACTTGCTAAGAAAACAGATAATGAGACAATCCTGTAAAAATTTAAAAGAGCCCCTAGAGCAAAAGCAGGATCAAACTTTAGCAGTAGATTTGGCTGTGCTGTCAAAAGAAGTGATCTTGGCTACTGAAAAAAAAAAGGGTTTTGACATAATGGAATGGGAAAATAAATACCAGTGCTAATGACTTCTCATCAATCACATTATTCCTTTAAAGCACATTGTAAAAGTTCCAATGGGTGGCTTCAGTGTGAACATCCTCAGAACACTCAATTTCCACTGAAATGGAAAATTAACAAAATTAGCACTTTGAATACCTTAAGTTTTTCAGAAACTCTCAAAATTGATAAGCTGAGACAGGCAGCCAGAATCACTCAGGTCTTTGTGGTGGCATGTGGTACAGGGGACTGGAGCTGCAACATCTCCACCTTTGTTACTGGAGTTGGGTCAGGGGTGGCATCAGCAGTGCACCCCAGAGCTGCATCTCTGAGAGATAACGGACAGCTGCTGGGAGAGATCCCTGAGAAGGAGCAATCACAAGTCAAACCTTGCCACAAACTGTTCTGGATACATAAATGCAGCACCACGGTGTTCACCATGCCTGGGCTATTCTGAAAATAATTTTAATGATGTGGAGATTGTTGAGGAACTGCATGGAGCTGTCTTCAGGTAGCTTTCGCTCAATATGTGGGTGAGGATTGCTTCTTGGTCACCAAGTACAGGGTTTGGAACATGTGGAAATAAAAGCTAAAGGGGCTTTAGCCCATTTTTTACTAGAGCAAACTAGAATCCAGGACCAAAGATGCCTTTGGCATCTGCCAGGTGCTGCAGATTTTTCCCTATAATTCCAGAAACCTCTGTGGTGTAGCAGCTCCTTCAGGCTCTACTTGGCTGTATGTGCATTCTACAAGAGCTGTGATGCTGAAACCACCCTCATAGTCACCTGGGGCTCCTAAAGTCCTTTCTCATTTCCTGGAAGATCTGAAAAGATATCAGTTGCATAATGTGAAGGAACAGCTACCATTTTGATGTGATCTCAAAAATGCCAGCTGGATTTATGAGCATTAGAAACAGCAAAAATCTAAAGAATAAAATTAGCTAATACTAAAGGAAGGAACCTGCCATGATTCCCATATGAATTCTCTTGTGACCTTTATAATTCTTTCTGACACTCACCCCTGCCTGCACATGGCTGTTGCCAAGGGAGGCCATCACCTCCTCTCCCTTTTGCCTGTCACTTTTTTGTCATGCTTGTAATGCCTCTCTGACCCCTCTGCTTTCCTTTGGCTATTTCCAGTCAGCCTTCAGTATGGTGCCCAGGGGTTCCAACCAGTTTGGATGTAGAATGAGTGGCATTTTGTAAAAAGGCACTTTTACCCCCTATAAAAACAAAAATTACAGAATGCCCGCAACAAAACCCCAAGCTCTCCAGATATTCTCTCAAGCCCAAACAGGGGTGTTACTGGAAACATTTTACAAATTAAAGCTGAACATAATTTCAAAACAGGTCAGTATTGTTTTCAACCCCAGGGCAGCTGCAGTCAGAGCTGTGGAGTGCAAACAGCAGGAGCAAATGCATTCAGGTTTCATTGTCTTTGGTGAGAGCAGTGGCAGACAGGAGCAGCATTTAATGAGTCAGAAAGCAAATGGAGTTCCAAGGTGCTATTACTTGCATGTGACTTAGAAGTGTGAACTAGAAGTCAACAGGCTTGGCTTGAAAGCAAAATTCAGTCCAGGGAAATTTAAGCTCTGGCCCAGGGGTTCAATCCTCTTGCTGTTTACAGATGGGCTGGGCTTTTTTCCTGCCTCTTTTTGCTGCCTACCACAGCCATTTCCCAGCCATTACACAGTGAGTGAGTGGCTTTCTTTGCTGCTGTTATTTTCCTTAGATTGTCCTCCCCTGTAATGAACTTTTTTCAATATGAGGGGGTGAAGGATGCAAGAATACTCTATAATGAAAATGTAACACTTTTATAGCTTTTTGGGAGATATCCACATCCCCAATTACCAAGCATTATACATTTGCCATGCCTACAGTATCGAACTTGTTGCCTTTGAGTTGTCACCATGGAGAATAAAAGCAGGAAAAGCTCCCACCAATCTGCCTTTTTATTATCCTGCAGGCAAATAATTTGCCCAATTTTTGCTAAGATATGAGCAATTTACATGAGTAGTTTTCAACCCCTTTTTTTTATTAATGGTCAATAAACCAAATACTTTCCAGTGGAGCAGCAGACCCTTCATAAATCTCATACGATTCACAGGATAACATATGAAAACATTCTGCCCAGAATTTTCATACAAAAAATTCATGCAGGTACCCTATGGGGACACAGCTTCAGAGAAAGGATAAACTCTCCCCTGCTCTTGCAGGGGATGTAAAAGATGTAAAACTTTTTATTTTTTTTTAATTCAGAAAACTTTTATCTCTTTAGTACAGACACGTTCTTCTCTTTTGGCCTCTTTGTCCTTAGGTCTGCAGTACTCTGGACTGATGATTTTTGTGTCATAAACAAGCAGCTTCATTCAGATCCTGTCTCAGTGTTGTAAATAATGGATTAAGACTCACACCGTTTGTAGGTGTAACCTGAACAGCATTTACATGTTTAGATAGCTTCTGATAGGTGTTATCAGCAGTCAGGTGCAGGAGAAGCAGTTCCCAGCTCTGCTCTGTATTTCCCTGTGCAAGTCACAGCACCCCTTGGCTCTGAAAATTGTCACTCATCCTCTATTTTACCACCTGTAAAGTGCTCAGTGTTTCTTTGGGCTTCTTTATCACTCCTCCATCCATCCCTCAGTGCTCCCCCTCTGCAGAAGTCTCCAAGCCAACATGGAGCAGGAAGGTGCCCATCCATACCTTAAAGACTAATGAGGGTGAGGAAGACCTGACAGCATTGAGAGGTCATCCAGCTCAGAGCTCTGCAGGAAGTCACTTCTGGGTGGGAAAGGTTTGTGCCAGCCAAGGCAGAGGTGCCCTGCAGCTCCTACCGTAATTCCTGGTTATAATTTGAACTCTTCCATGCCCAGTCACACTTATCCATGAACCTGTAGGTACAGGTTTGTGGTTCAGGGCCATTTCTGAATTAGAGAAAGGAGTCTGAAAATATTGCCTCAAATGGCACAGGACCGCTTATGACAGCAGGTGCAGTGTTTTCATTTAGCCCTTGCTGTGTGACAGAAATCCTTTCTGCTTACATGTCAAATTGGTTTCTATCAGCCTCTCCAGAGCAGGTGGGAGTGATTTTCATGTCCCAGTTATCAGATCTTCTCTTTGAGCAACAAATCACTCAGTGCACTTGTCTCTGAATAGGTACTCCAGGGTGGTGAGAGGCAGAGCTCCAACTGGTTGCATTTTACACTCAAGAGCCTGCTAAATCATTAATTAATTTAGTCTCTCAAAGTTCTCTGCTTCCTGGCAAAACCAGAATGTGTGTTTGTAAAGGCTCCAAGCCTGCTCACCTTGGAATTACAAGTTTTGGCAAGGACTTTTAATATCCAGTAGGGTTGAGATCATATAAAGCAGTAGCACAAAAAGCAAAAAGCTTTAGCTTGTGTAAAGTGTGTAAAAGATGTGTAAAGTGTGTAAAAAGTATAAAGATACAGTGCCCACTGCTGTGTCCTTCCTAAGGACCAGTATATTTATTTGTCACTACTAAATTTATGTGCAATGACAGAAAAGACACCCATGGTCCTTGCAAATGGACCTCTGACAGGAGGATGTAGGGGGAAATGTGGGTTAAAGCAAGTCTGCCAAGTGAGAATGCCCAGAGGCCTCTGGCACCTGGGACTGTGCCCTGTTGGGAAGGGCACAGCCTCACAGGATTTAGTGCTGCTGGCTCTGGGCTGCTCTCAGGGAACAGCCCTGCTGCTGACAGCATCCCTGACGAGGGGTTTGCAACCCTTCTCTAATCTTCACATCACTGATTCTGCAAGGAGGGTGAGGTCACTAAAATGAAGGCTATCTTAGCTATGTAAAACTCCTGGTGGATCTCTCTTTCAGGTTTTTGGCAATCTTAGACTTTAAAGAGTAGGCCTATGCAGTTTGAGTAATGCAGGTCCTACAAATCTTCATGCATGAGCTTGGCCACAATTACTGAGTGCAATACAGAAAGGGTGTGTGGATCTGGAACCTGGAACACTTTTCTTTATAACTTGGAGTCCCAGCTCCTTGAGCTGAAGCTTTCAGCACAGTCAAATGCTCAGGATTTCTGACAAAGTAAAACTACTCAAATTGGTAAAAGCACAGTGCACACAACACCCCAGGGCAGCCAATTTACAGAGACAGCAATGTGCAACTCTGGCAGCCAGAACCTACTGATGCAACTTGGAACAGCATCTTTGTGGAGCTGAGCTGCCAAGGCTTGGAGAGCACTTGGTCCCATGCACTAAAAGGCCTTCACCCCATGGACAGGATGGCAGAACTTGTATGGGTAGCAGCCTCTGAGCCTAAGGTATGTTTTAATTAGTACTGGGGGAGGGAAATGATGAAATGTGTTTGGGGTTTGTATTTTTTTTTCTCTTTAAATAGAAATATATATTTATATATATAATATTTTGTCTTCACTTCTCAGAAGAGAGATCCAAGGCTGCCTTCTGTTCAGGCCAGTATGGTGCCTGAATGAAAAATTTCACTCCTCAGTTTCAGAAATTGCAGCCTAGGCTGGTTCTTGTGAATAGCTGTAAAAGGAAAGTTACTGTAGCAGAGCTCCGTAATCAAGAGGTCTCCACGGACAGCCTGTCATCCTGATGAGAGACACTTCTTAATTAAGAGAAGATGCTGCATTGTAGATGAAACAATTCCTAAGTGTCCCAACTTCCCTCATCATATCAATGAGCCTGGAGTTACAGAGTTCCCAACAACAAGGGGCTATAGAGGATTTCAAGAGAGTTATAAGTCTAAAAGTTCAACACTCAAGCATATGCAGCATGCAGAGAACACATTTCAAAATGTGTTTGAAGAGCAGAAGCCTAGTTTTGTACTACTTCAAAGGTCTTTGAAAGGCGGAGTGTGGATAGCATCCCAAGTATTTCTGGGAAGATCTGAGACCCACACACTTCTGTGAAAATCTCAACCTTACTTGCAAGAAAATCAATTAAAAAGCTGCCCTTGCAGCTAAGCTTAACTGATTTCCTGTTTGAGTATCTCAATTACACTTGATTTCATGATTAAACTTGTTCAGATTAATGGGAAAACAAAAAAAAATCGTAGTCAAAATACTGGACAAACTGTTTAGGTGAGTGAGGGAGAACACTGGTGTTTGTGAAGCAGCCAGTAGGGAGAGTGTGGAAAAGGAAAACAGCTGCCTGCAGATTAACACTAAATTCAAGCAAAGTGAAGGGTAACACGCAGACAGCACATCAAGTGGCAACACAAAAACCCCTGCATGAGCAGTGATCATCTTACTCAGCTGGTCAGGACTCTTATGTGGTCTACACCCGTGTGTAATACAGCCCCAGGGAGTGAATCTGGGTGCTGTCCCTGCCCATCTGCTCTGCATAAGGTATTAGTGTACTATATCCTATATATATAGTATATTCTGGAGTAAAATTATTGCCACAGCCCCCACACAGTCAGTCTCAGGGCCAGATGAACAAGGCTGTCCATGGGGCACTTGCAGAAAGAGCTACAAGTCTAGAAGACCAGGGCACAAGGTGCACCAAAACCAACATGTGGTCCAGGCCACTAGTTAGGTGGCAACCTGGTATTTTTAGTACATGCCAGCCAGCTGTCTGAGAAGTCATGCAGTCAGGCAAGTCCTCACAACAGTTTTGTTTGCCATTTCTAGAAAGAGGCTGATCCCAAAATGGCCCGCTGCCCATTCTTCCTGTACCTCAATGAATGACTAAGAGAGAATATGAAAAGTGTGGCACAGAAAATGTCCTCAGATGTTCATAGTTCTCCCACTCTGCCTGGCTCCCAGCTAAGGGAACCTGAATTAACCATGCAGTGAAGCTGAATTGGATGCTGTGGGCTCTGAACCACGAGATTTTTAGTGACTGAACAGAGAGAGCACAAAGTGCCCTGGCTTGTGATGGCAGGAGTGGAGAGTGAGGGCACAGAGGCTGATCAGCAGCCCCTGTGTGAGCCTCAGCCTGTGTGAAGAGTTACTGGGTGCAGATAATGCCCATCAGCACATTCTCCACGTGCCTGGTTTGAAAAATGAACAGAAACAGTACTAGAACAGAAGAATTCACCTGGGCTAATAGTGCTTGACTTCTGTGCCCCTGGCACATTTTATTCTGTAAATGTCACCACCCTGGCCTTGCTTTGTCCATTTCACAAATGTACATTATTGGCTGCAACTCCAGCTCTAAGGCAAGAGACATCTTTTCAGCCACTTTATGGGGGCAGGATTACCATTCAGAATAAATAAATGTTTTGGTAATAGCATGTGCAGCAAGGACACCACCAAAATTAATTGTAGTTTCCATCCTCTGGTGGCAATGGACTTTCTGATGGGACTGGGAATGCAGAAACAACAAAGACAATGTGTCAGGCTTTTTCAGGTCTAGCCCTTCTTAGAAACATTAAAAAAAAAGAGGAAGAAAAGCAACAAACCTCTTAAACGATGTATTTTTTTGGAACTAACAGCAATACTGGCCACATTATTTATTTCCTTTTTTTTGGCTTGTCTTTTCTCTGACTCCAAGTCTCTCAGTGGTACTACATACCCTGCTCCTTGTGAGCCTGTGGTCTAGATTGGACTAATTGAGTTTGGAATGAACTCTCCAAAGTCTGTAATTTAAAAAGCATGGATAATCTCATGGATCTTAAGAGCACAGCCATGTGAACACTTACTCAGCACAGCTCTATTAATTCAGGCTCTCGGGGAGAAGGTGGGAGTAGAGACCAAATGATTTAAACCAGATCTGCTGCCAATGGAGCAAGAAGTTGTGCCCTTAGTGGCAGCAGCAGGTGGCTAAGGGAGGCATGGATGTATCCACATTACTCAGACAGTAATTCAAGTCATATTCTGGTCACAGCTTGCTTGTTTCCTAGGGATCCTGTGCTCTTCGTGCTGGGCATTCTCTTTGCCCTAAGTGATCTCCCCCATTTGGGAGCTCACCCCTGTGTGAAAGCTCAGTGTTTGCACCAAGCCTGTGTGTGGTGCTGAAAATAAAAATTCTGCAGCACAACAGATTTGAAGGCTTCGATTTCTTGCCTGAAGCACTCTGTGATTTCTTCCCCTGTTTGTCTTCGTGGGTGGAACAGGCATTTCAGTATATACTGCCACGCTCATTACAGGGAGTTCTTCCATGCTAGGGATATTAACATCTTTGTTATTACTGCCAGTTCCCTCCTCCTCCCCCGTAACAAGCAGTTGCTTGAGCTAGAATTCCCAATAAGGACAGACTTCCAGTAGTAGTATTCTCCTCCTCAAGGTGAAGCAGATCTCTTCAGAGGTTAGATCCTTCTGCTTTCTCAGAATCCCCCATCCCTCATGTTCCTTAGAAAGTAATAATTAAAACTGTCAAAGCCACTCACAAAAACATCACAGAAATTCTCAGAATCAGTCGAGAAATCATAATTACCTCTTTGTAATCATTAGCAACTCAAAACCGTGGTGTTTGAATTCAAAAGTTTTATGCAAGAAAAAATGTTTAACATTTAATATAAAATGAGTTTGACACAGCTTATTTTTCAAATGCCATCATTTTTCATTTTCATCATTTTCTTGTTCATTTCAGTTCATCAGACAATTGAAAGATCACAATTGAAAAGGTAATCCTGAATACTTTTTTAAAACCTTATAAAAACATTCATAAAGTGCCACCCACAAAAGCACCTAAACAAGACTCTGAGAGAAACACCTATTAGGATGTTAGTTGAGGACTAAGCTGTCAGACAGCAGCACAATTCGTGGAATTGTCAATTTAACAATGATGCAGCCCAGCAAACACACTGTTCCATTTACATGGCCCCAGAGCAGCATCAGCTAGGCCCACAGTTTGCACACAGAGGCACCCAGCACAGCATTGTGGGGGTTTCAAATAAATAGATGCAAACACTGTCTAAAACCACTACTGGCATGTGGGAGATGTGGCTTCTATGGGAAGCAATCATCCCAGGCTATGGCTTACCATAAAACAACAGAGAAAACACAGGCAGCTTGTACAGGAAACAGGTACAATTTTTAGCTGGTTTTTACTGGGATAAAAATCGCTCCTCTCTAGAAATAACAGAAAAAGACATCGATCCTTGGAACACCTCTAGGTTCTCTCTGTCCTTGAATGTACATACCTTGAATGTGTAAATACCTTTCTGTTCTTCATCCCCAAAAGAGAGGCTCACAACAGCCATTGAATGTGAATGTGCTCTAGTTCATTTAATTCATTCAGCAGTGGCCTCCGTCCGTGCTTGAGTGTTTGGGCAGCGCTCACTAACAGATTTGGATAAATCCAACAACAACAANGGGACAGGCTCTGAGAGCTTTCTCCACCAAAATCCATGCCCTGTACAAGGCATCCAGGGAGCACCAGCCAGCTTCCTATGATGCATGGAGCTTTCTCCTCTCCACCAATTACTCCACGTGGCGCTTCTGGTGCCGCACGAAAGAGAACAGAGAGGGAGCATGGCCGGGATGGGAGACTGGAACTGGCTGAAGGGATATTCCACACCACAGAACTCATGCCCAGTGTATAAACTGGGGGGGTTACTTGGAAGTGGGACCAATCTGGCTTCAGGAAGGGAGTAGCGAACAATTGCGCTGTGCTCGCTCCTTTTTTTTTTCCTTTCCCTTTTATTATGATTATTATTTACCATTATTATTACATTTTGCTTCATTTTCAATCATGAAAATGTTCCCATCTCAGCCTAAAAGTTTTACTTTTGATTCTCCTCCCCACTCCACTGGGCTGAAGAGGAGAAAGGGGGGTTGAGCAAGAGGTTGTGTGGTGCTTCATTTCCAGCAGGGCTTAAACCAGGGAACAAGCAGGAGCTGTGACATCTCACTGCCAGGCTTAACTTCAGGGGGGTATAGTACTTAATCAGTGGTAGAAAACAGGGCACACAGGAGTTCCTTGTGAGGACACCATGCTGTATGAGGTGGGAGAAGAGATACGAAGTCACTGTTCTGGAATTATTTGCCTTATGTAACGTTTCCCCAGTGGAATGAAATGTACACATATTTTTACATTGTGGTTCCTGCTGTTAATTTCTCCAGATAACACATACCTAGAGGGAAGAAGGAATTTGACTCTGTGTTTTCATGAAATGTGGTGGAAAGTGTGAGAGTTTGGGTGTTTGCTTGAGTTCTTTCCAAGCTGATGCTGGAGAAGTTCCTCCTGCAGAGGAGGTGGCATAGGAAAGGGTTTGCTTAGGCATGGTAACACTTGGGTTTCCCTGCCACCGTACCGTGAGCAGGTTTGCAGACAAAGGAAGCCACCCTGTGGCCACAGGTATGAGACAGCAGATGGGTTTCCCGAGGCTGTAAAAAGCCCAGTTGTTTTTCACCTTGAGTCCTGTGTCCCAGCAGATGAAGACATTGCATTTATGGGTGATGGTTTTGCTTCCAGGTTATAATAAAGAAAATTACCCAGCCTTTCTAGGAGCTAAACCACCCAAGTACTTAGTTTGTGCTTAGCAGTCGTACAAAACAGGTTGGCCATGAGTTGAGGACCCATAGGATGACAAAGAAAGGAGTATTTTTTCAGGAATCTGAAAATCTTTCCTGCTAACGATGAGGAAAAATATTCTAAAAGTCTCCAGATTCCCTTTTCACTTCAAGCTATTGTTAGCTATTGTTAGGGCAGAACGATGTGAATTAGTCAGCAGCCTTAGTCACTGTGTACCTTGAAGTGTATGGGAATTGCAGCAAGAGACAAAAGAACAGGGTTCAGTGTTGTCCTGCCGAGGCTTTGTTTGTTAAAATACTAGTTTGCATTAAAGACCTTTTCTGCTGGAGAAGTGATGACTGGTACAGGCTCATTAGCCTCGATGGCTGTGTACAGATGGAGAAACAGTCGTCAACAAAATAAGATGGGAATACTAAAATAGAATGAAAGGGAAAACATAACCCCATCAATTTACAAAACACTACAACTGACAGGCACATTGCTGTATCCTCTTTGTGCTTGTGCCATGCAGCACATTTGCTTAGAAGTGTGGAGGGCTGGAGACCATTGTGCTCACAGTCAAAGTATGAATGTATGCAAAAGGAGGAAAGGGGAAACTGGCTGCTGGATCTCCATCACTGGAAGTTTTTGAAGTGTGGCCAGACAAAGCCCTGCCTAACCTGATCTGGTGCTGGTGATAATCCTGCTTTGAGCAGGAGGTTGGACTCCAAAGGTTTCTTCCCATC
>VZTT01059632.1:55266-72480 GCA_013400855.1 Buphagus erythrorhynchus | reverse complement strand
AAGTACCAGCAGGCAACTGTGTACGTAAACAGCTTCTTTGGGAGCACCAGTGCCTTTCTCCACAGTTTACGTAGTGCAGCAGAAGGGCTTTAGCAGGGACAGCCTAAGCACCACATACCAGGCAGAGACAATCTGCAACTTCCAACTGACAGTTTTACCACCCGCTTTGCTGCAGCTCAGAAAAAGCAGGATTTGTATTGGGAAGCCGGGAAACCGTCTGTGTCACAGAAACAGCTGTGCCATTACATAATCTCTGTCCTTTGATCTGCGTGTGTTTCAACATAGGCTTTAGTTACATAGGCTTTAGGTGTGAGCTCACCTTACCTACAGGGCTAGCATTCTTACAGAATGGGTTATGCCTGCCAGAGGAAAGGTTTTAGAATGAATGAGTGAGGGGAAAATTCTATTTTAATAGAATAGGTAGGCTCCTACAGAAAGGCATTCTGGTGCAAATGAGAGTAATATATGTCCTGAGACCTGACAACTCTTTTAAATATTCCCCCTAGAAAATATTTTTAGGACCATTTACATGAAATATTTCAGAATTTATTTTATAGGTACATGTGTGGTTGAAATTTAGAGAAAAGGAATGTATTTTCCCTTAAAAGTGTTCATTTCCATGAAAAGGCTGTCTTTCTGCTTAGTAATACCTGTTGTGTTGTTTTTTTTTTTTTTTCCAGCTGGACGATATTACCCAGCCCTCAGGGATCTGATGGTATTGGGTGAGACTCAAATTATTGAATCACCGACGATATAAATAAATGCTGCTAAATGGCTTAGCTCAATGGTCTTTGCCCTTCCTGGGAGATGGAGCTCATCTTCCATCAATATTACTAGCAGGGGAGATTGTGTATTGATTAATTGTCCAGACTCATTTCTCATTAGCTGGCAGTAGCCTGTGATGTGTGACCTTTTCCACTGATGTCAAAGCAGCACATTTTACTCCCTAGTAGTTGGGTGCCCAAATCTTGAGGCTCTCCAAGGTTCACGCTATCAGATTTGATAGCTCTCATTGAGGGTAAACAACCCCATATTCTCCTCCAGGAGGCCTCTGGGGCAGAGCTGAAGCTGCTTGGTGGGTATTGGGGAAAACACTCTGTTACTCCCTTGCCTCTCTAGGAAAAAGCATCCCAAACGCACAGAACATAGTGAAAAAGAAGCACAAAAAGCATCTCGGAGTGCAGGTGTGCTTCCAGGTGTGCACACCGCTCACCCGTGGGACCATGCATTGCTGAACATTGCTGCATTAATCACCTCATCTGGGCATTGTCCGTAAAAGCAGCATTTTCCTGTCAGGGCTGGAGTGCAGTCAGCTGGGCGTTGCTGTTTTCCCAGGGAGGAACTTGCAATCCCACGGGCAAGGGAGTGCTGGTGAGCTGGATGGGGTCCCAGCGCTTCCAGCACAGCGTGTCCCCAGGTCTCCAGCTTCCAGAGCTGGCACCTCTCACTGCCTATTGTGTGCACGGTGGGGGTTTCAGCACGAGTGTTAACCTGTTCCTGAGCTGCACAACAACACTGGGGCACCACTACTGTGTTTGCACGGATATTGCTTTTTCCCAGCTGAGCCTGGCTCTGGGTCAAGTGGGATAAGGCGCTGGAATTCACAAGCTCTATTCCTGTCGCTGCCATGCAGCACGACCTTGAGCAAGGCCAATGGGAGTAGAGGGAAGATGGTCCCGTAACAACAATGTCTTTTGCCTTGCTGTGACAACTTGCTCCTTGGCTCAGCAAGAGGGAGCATCATGTCACTCACCTTGAACAACACAACCCTATCTATCTGGGATGGAAACTTTGTGGAGGAAACACACATGTTCTACCTAAGGAATGCTACCCAATGGTGCTGTGCCCAACGGTGCTGTACCCAAGCTGCGGGCAGGACTGTGGTTCAGATGGGAGGCTTA
This sequence comes from Buphagus erythrorhynchus, assembly GCA_013400855.1. Classification (NCBI taxonomy): domain Eukaryota; kingdom Metazoa; phylum Chordata; class Aves; order Passeriformes; family Sturnidae; genus Buphagus; species Buphagus erythrorhynchus. Next base: position 70,579 of record VZTT01059632.1, on the reverse strand, counting down.
AACACTTGGATGACAGTGCTGAAGATATGTCCATCATTTCTGCCTCCACCTGTGTTGTCTAAGGCAGCACAGCTAGGCTGAGATATCTACAGTGGAGGCACATTGACTGAGCTCCCCACCTTCCTGGCAGCTCTCATCTGGTGCCAAGGGGCAGGCAACAGAGGTGTCTGGAGCTGGCTTCTGTCAACAACAAGAAGCAGGTTATTTAATGTTTGTCCCTGTGATGTACAATGCAAGCAGTAGTAGCTGCCCACCTCCGGGAGAAATGAGATTCTCAATTCAAACTTGTAATTGCTGCCTTGAAGTAAAGGCTGTTGTATGTTTTGGCCTTGTGCTGCTACAGCCTGCTTTGCTGCTTTAAATCAGCAGGCCACGTCAGAGCTGGGATCTGAGTAAATCTAAGTTAGGATTACAGCTTCTGTGCTGCTGAAATCTCAGATCTCTTTTTGGGATTTCAGGTTTTCAGTGTAGAGAGGAATGCACTCCAGTCATCCCTACCATACCTTCTGAGCAAACAGAGCAGGGTTTATCAGGCACATGCAAGTTCTTTCCTGCAACTGCTTCTTTTGGAGTTTAAGGAAAAGCTTCTGGAATAGCAACAAGAAGGAGAGAAAAACTGAAGCTAGAGAAAATGAAAATAAGAGATAGGGATGGCTTGAGGTCAGATGCCAGGGAAGCATGAATCCATAAACCTGGAAAGAAGAGGCTGCAAGGAAGCACTGCAAAGGGCAAGGGGAAAAGACAAAATGAAGCTATAGAAACTAGCAGGAGCACCAGGGAAAATAGGTCTATATGAGTGGGAAGACTTCAAGACAAATCCTGTTACACCGGGGATCTGGAATTGAAAAGGCTTTTGTCAAGAAAAGAGAATAACCCAATTATTCTTTTCATGTTGAGGCAAATGAGGGAGCTAGATTCCCACTGAAACGGAAGAAGGATGACTGCAGATACTGCTCAAGGCACTTTACATATCTCAGTGAACCATGTCCTAAGAGAAGAAGGGCAAATCCATGGCTCACACATTACAGATTCTTTGGGAACTCCTGCCAGCAGTGTGTTTTCTCTTTAAAGTCATCCAGAGAAAGAGGACCCTCCTTTGGCAGCTCGAGTGTCCATGCCCGGAGTGAGACACCCGAGAAAGACTTTAGACTAAGACAGAAGGAGGAGGGCTTGGGATTTTGTCTGGGCTTTTTAGTTGGGACTTATGTGCTTTCCATCCTGGCTTTTGATGTTTAGTTGAAGGAAGAGCATAGATATTAAGATACGATGATGACTAAAAGAATATATGAGAGCAGGACTGTAATACTAATTTGAACAGGAAATCAGTACTCTATCCAAGATTATATAACCAATGTATATGGGAAACTAGGAGAAACAATGGAAGTGCCTGGATGCTAAGACAAGGCACATGAGCAATATGCAGACTATGTATTCCAGTACTTTCAGGGGCTGGATGGATACCTAGCATGGCTAGACCTCTGAGACTGAAAGATCTGTGCTGCTCAGAGGAGCAAAGGCCAGTGGAGCGTGTGTATTATTGCCTGTGCATGATATTGTTGAGTGCAAAGGCAAAAGCAGGAGCAGAGGTGATAAAACAAATTTTGTTTGAATTCAAATCACCTTGAGGAAAGACAGCTGTAGTTCTGCTGCTGTTATGCAAGGTTGTGTCTGGATATTGATGATGGTCTCTTATTTTTCTAGAATTATATGCAGAACCAAGGATTGCCATTACTACAAGTTTTAACTTCATATATGGAGAAAAAATTGCTACTAACATAGGCTGGGCCTTGGATTTCTAGGATGCACTGCCTGCTCCTTCACTAAAGAGGCAGCAAACTAACCAAAGCTGTTGTTTGACCTGGTCTTGACAGGTAGTGAGAGATTGCAGAACAATGTGGCAGAAGATAACTTTTAACCTTGGCTGTGCCCAGGCTGATTCTGTTTCAATTAAATGGAAGAGTAAATATCGTGGGGCCACAGCTAAGATTTTTCAGCCTCCAAACATTAATGGTCATAGAAGTTATAAGACTGTAGTGATGAAGTTAAAATTCTTAAGTATTTGTATGTGGAAAGCATTCAGGCATATATGGCAATAGCTAACTTACTTTCCCAAACAAAGAGCAGGAGAAGACTGTATAGAAAATGTGGCTGACTAGGGAAAAAATTCCTCAGTAAAAAATGGGAGTGGTCAGCAAAGAAATCTACATTGCAGAGGTCACAAAGTTTAGAGAAAAGGACACGTCAGTCAGCAGAAATCCATGTGAAATGTAACTGGCAGAGTTGCAGAGTGAAGTTCTTTGTAGAGGAAAAAAGAACAGGCAAGGCATCAGACCTCTGTGCAGTGTAGATAACATCAAGGCATGCTTCAGAAACCAACTTCAGAAGTTTTGCTTCATTTTACTGGAAAGATGGTGCAGAAAAAGAGGATTACAAATTGATGGTTAAAAGTTTCTGGAAACACAAACAATCTCATCAGAGGTCAAGGCAAAATTTGCAAGGTTTGTTCAGATCAGAAGGTTCCTGGAGACAGATCAAGTGGTAAATCCAATAGGACTGATATACAATCAACTTGTGCAGATGGAGGTTGGATGGGGACCAGACAGTTGCCTAGTATCAACAATTTTACCTAAATTAAATTAAGGAACAAAAAAAGGGAAGTAGTTACTTACAGACCCAAGAGCTTAGAACAGCTTTTCTTTTTGTCCTGGAACAAAATATGAATAATTAAAGATATGGAAGTACAGACAATGAGACAAAGTTTGATGTGGCTGTATGAAAGGTAGAGCATTTTTTATTATTTTTATATTTGGGTAGGAGAAGAAATAATTTTTAAAACACTGATTATGTGGTATATGAAAGATATCTGGGTTTCACAGAGGGTGATTGGGAAGTTGTGAAAGCAGGGGAGTGCTGGGATACACACTTGAACTCAAAAGAGGGTAACAAATTGCTCAATGAAGAGATCCTGAAACATAAAGTTGTGGGCAATTGCTAGTGAAATTCCTTAGGGACTGGTTTTGGCACCAGCTAATTTCATATCTTCACTGATGACCTTGGAGATAAAATGTAAACGTTAGCAGAAGAGACAAAACAAAGAGGCATCGCTGATATGGAGAAAGGGAAAAATACCTTCCAAAAGAGTTAGAAAAGGAGAGAGAAATTTCTAACATGTGGAAGAATGGCACTAGAGTGATCTGGACAAAAAGAGAGGTGATGGTAGAAGTCTAGACTTTGCTTTTTTTAGCCTAGCAAAAGGAATGTTAAGAGGGCATATGACTGCTGCCTATTAATACATCAAATGGGTAAATCCCAATGAAAGGGAACTGCTATTTCAGCTAAAAGGCTGAAGAGTACTGGCATGAGAACATACATGCATCACCTGCTTAAAATAGAGGCTAGATACTAAGAGGTCATTTGAACCACAATAACAAAGGGGCTTCCTTCTAGCCCCATGTAAATTGTTTTCAGACATATGCTGTAAAAAACAGCTCTGGAGACAAGTTCTCTCCCTTGAACAATCTCAAATGAGCTTAAGCCCTTCCCTCTGCTCTGTTATAGGAAATGTTAGCTAAGCCAAGCTGTAAGCAATTTGTAATTCCTGTTGCAGGTCAGTCCCTGCCTCCTCCAAACATCACAGATTCAAGGTCACGGTTTCTTGCCCAGCTTCACATGAGCTATGAAGTACAGTCCCTGGTCTCATTGCTCCCGGGATTTGAATGCATAGGTGGCTCCTGCTAGCATACTGAAGAAGTTTCTGTGCTGACTTTCCCAAAAATGTGCATATTTGGCGCAGCTTTCACCACTATGAACTCCCTGATACTAGTGGGGATGTTACCACAGCTCCTCCAGACAGTATTATATGAGATAAGGGAAATAAACACATATGGGTTAAGCAGGATGTCTTGCACCCCTAAACATCTTTTATCTTCCCTTTTCATTTTTCTCCTGAGCATACACAACCTATATATGGAGTCACCTGGCTCACCCCTACTGTCAAAAAATAACACTCCAGGATCCAAACCCCAGAGGAGAGTCTGAGCTATGTTTCTGGGCTGCCTGTGGAGGCCTCACAACAGAGTTGTGTTGCCTGGCATCAGACAAAACTCTAAGGGGAAAAATAAGCTCCCAGGAAGAATAAGGATTGAGGAGAAAATGGGACACAAGCCCCTTGTTGGGACTGATGTGGTCAACTCCATCTTTTCAGCTTCCACTCAGAAATGTTCTTCTTTTGTTCAAGGAACTGCTCCTTGTGGTTGTGCTAGCTTGTACAAATGTGACCTGGAAACATAACTTCTAAAAAAAGATTTGAAATCACTTGACTGGAGGCATGTCCCAGTGGAGTGACCTGTGTGCACACATGATGGCCAGCATGTGGTGCCCCTGCTGAAGTCTTTTCTTGCACCAAAACTACAGCTGAAGCAGTGGCTCCTATGCTGACTTCTCCATACGCTGCTGTTTGATGCTCTCAGAAGTTGAAAATTATTTCCCTGCTTTCTGAAAGGGAGACACTGAAACATCAGCTTCTAAACTACTGTACTGTACTGCTTTTTCCAGGTTCCCTTAGGGAAGAATGACACTTCGGATTTCTTGTAGAGCACTAGAAGATGTCTGCCTGTGTCATTATCTCCATGTACTATTCTGCTTGTCCATGCAAAATCACAAAATCACTTTGCAAGTGGATGTCTGTGTGTCTGCCGCTGAATGTGTCTTTTTGTATGTCAGGACCTGCATGCATCAGGGCATGGGTTCTCTTTTGTATCTCTGTATATTTCTGTGCAGGCTCAACCCTCTGTACCAAGGACATGAGAAAGATAATGAGGGTGAAATCCCTATGCTGACAAGTTAAAGAGCACTAGAAATGTGACTGGAATAATCCTGTTGCTCTAATCGCTCAGACTAGAACTGTTCACAGTGCACAGATGGGGAATGCTGGGATCACATCAAATGGTCTTGCAAGTCCAAGATCACATCTCAGGTCTTCAGATATTGCACCACTGTGCATGCTCTTCCTTTGCAGCAGGCAGATGCTGAGAGGGGAAAGCTTCACACCCTGGCAGGAGGGTGGTAGAGAGCCCACCAGTCAGAGCGTGGCTGAAGGTGGGAAGTGTGTTTTCCAGCTGAGTTCCTTGTCTGGGAGAGCTCTGCCAGCCAGCACAATGCCTTGCATCCTTCCTTCTGCCAGATGTTGGGCACAGCCACTTGCCAAAAGTCACTGGTGGAGAGGCTACCTCTTGAGTAAAAGCACGTACCACTGGCTGTTACACCAACAGCCAGAACTTTCCCCTTTTCAGGCACTGGCCAAACCTTCTAAAGTCTCTTCTGCCATGTGGAGGGAGAAGGAGGTCACCCTGATGAACACCAGCTCAGACTCAAGAACACCAGCTCCCTTTCCCCAGTGCTCATCTGCCAAGAAAGGTGGGCGACCAGAGTGCCCAAGGGACATGTCTTGGAGTCCTGAGGGTACCAGAGAGGTGAGCAAGGAAGTGATAGGAGCTCTTGTGTGTTCCTGGTATCCTGTGGACCTGCTGGCTCAGGGCTTGTGGTCATGCTTAGTACCAACAGACTTCTGGGAGGATGCCATTCCACCAAGTGATAAGGAAATGAGCCTTTGGCTGCCCTCCATGGAGGGCTCCAGTGCACAAGAGGGACACCTCCCATGAGGCAGGGGTGGCTGAAGTCCTGATGGGAACTGGCCAAGGCATGTCTGCCATAGCTGATATAGTCTTAAAACATGCACTGTTCCAACACGCCTATGAACAACTTGAGGGAGGTGAAGGAAAGAAGGGAAGCCTTTGTCACTGCCCGGGAACAAAGGCTGGTCTGTGAGCCCGAGAGTAATACTGACCCAACCAGCATCAGCTGCCGCTGTTTCTTCCATCACACTGACAATGCACAGTTGCAGGGTTTCTTTCCCTGTGAGGAGAATGGGATTTAATGATACCATAACTTAGTCAAACAGCAGCCAAGATACCAATTCAAGTCCCGTTCAATGGATGCAACGTTTGCTTTGTGCTGTGTTTCTTCCACTTCCTGTATTTTGCACTAAGCCTCATTTCCTCTCCCTTTTTCTCTGTAGCACAAGCAGCACAAATGCACGCACACAATTTCACTCCTCTCCCTTCTATTCACCTCCTATTTTGGAGGAAACAGCTGCATATTTATATTGCTGGAAAGATCAAATGTTTTTGCCAACACAGCTCTCAGAGACACAAACAATGTTAACCACCAAAACCACCACTGGTGTGCATCAGCTGGGTCACGTCCACCCAAATGAATGGGACGATGCACCTTGCTCTTTCAGGCTGCCAGGATCTTGGGTAAACACTGGATCAGGATCTTCCAGTAAGTTTCCTCTGGGGCTGGGAGAGAGGCCACAACCAGTCCGTGCTGGGGGCTGGTCTTGGCAGGAAACACAGGCAAGAAAGCCAGGCTGTGGAGCAACGCTTGGTTGCTGGCTGGTGTTGCTATTAGATAACCATTGATGGCTTGTGTTGCCATTAGATAACCCCTGGAACAAGAGCCATCCAGGAGCTCCATGTGCAGAAGCCAGCTGAGGTGAGTTGTCCTTGCTCTTGCCCCACCCATCCATGCTGGGCAAAAGGGTGCCTTCCCCTTTTCAGCCGCAGTCCTGATCCTGTGGCTCCCACTTGCAGGGCCCCAGGCAGCTGGTGGAGTGAGAGAGAGGGGACAGGTCGCAGGGTCATGTGACTGCCATTGTCTTTGTGGCACCTGTAACAGTACATGCTTGGTGCACAGAAGCAGGTGCTGAGCTACAGCTTCCCTTTTCTCTTGAGCTGCTATCCAGGTGTTATGATCACTCTCTGAAGTTTCCTCTCCATCACAGATCTGCCTAGTGTCTGCATGGTCCAGAGGAAGGCATGCTGGTGGCCTATATTTTATCTCTGTCTGCAAGCCACTTGCTTAACTGCTTCCCTTTGGAGCATATTCCTGTAAAATCAGGGCAGTTCTGGCTGGCTCTCTGAAGTTCTAGAGATTGGCCACAGATAGAGAGGTGAGCTGGGATGTGTATAGCTTGAGCTGGGAAACCTCTCAAGGATCTCTCTTGTTCATGAATTCAAGGTTAAACCAGTGTCCAGACTGAAGCCAGGGAAAAAAATCTGTTTTTGCCAGCTAGGGAAGAATTATGGGAATGTGATTTGGTTGCCCAGGATGTCATCTGACAGATATAGTCCTGCTGTTGCAAGGAGCTGGGAAATCAGGCTTTTGTTTGGAAAAGTTCCCATCAGTTAGAGGTGCAGGGAAGGATTTCTTGGGACAGAGAAGGGGCAGAGTTTGCATGTAATAAACAGAAAGTTGCCTCCTTGTTGACCACAGGCAGGCCTCTGTCCTGCAAATTAATAACTGAATTATTGAGTAATCTCTGATGGTCACACAGTGACAGATATTCCAAGAAAATATGAGAGCAGAAGGTTGGAGGTCTTAAAGTCCAGAGGAGCTCTAGGAAGCAGCAGAGGAAGATCAAAGACTGTTTCACTCAGTGTTTGCACAAAGTGTGAGCAAATAAAAAGATCTTGAGAAATAGCCCTATTTCTTACACTGGTCGGCTCTGATGTGCTTGATAGGTTTGGTAGTTTTAGGGGAGGAGAAAGGAAAAGAGGAGCATAGCCAGCTCCCTTAGAGGAGACCAACCCATGGCTGGAACTGAAAACAAGGACTGCTGGAGAGCCAGAACTAACCCTGGCTGTGCCAAGCAACACAGTGCATCCCCCCAAAAAACGTGGCTGTGCCTGGGTGAATAGTGTCCTGAAACTGTTTGCAGAGCTGGGAATCCACAGCACTGCAAGAAAGGGAGCTAAGACCTGCAGAGCAGAGTGTATGGACAAAGGATGACTGCACACAGACCTGTGGGCCTGGCACAGGCCACGCAAGCCACGAAAATTTGAACGTGGCTGGATACAGCTGATGCCGTAATATGATAGTGCATGAGACTGGCTCCAGTTCTGCAGGGCTGTGGTAGAGCATGCAGTGCAGAAGAGATTCAGTTTGATGGCTGCCGATGCCTATCATTGCCAGTAAAATGGAGGAATGGACAAAATGGGAAATTATTCTGCTTATTCTGAAAAAGACCCCAAAAAGGGCCTAAACTGGCTCAGAAGCTTGCTACATAACTCATCTCCCAGAAACCCTGTTATCACAGTGTCAAGAAGCTTTCCAGTGCAGGGCAACTATGACAGTGTGATGTCATGTGCATAAATAGACACAGATTACAGAGGTGTCTGTACAGATGTATGTCTGTATAAATGTGTATGTTTGCGTATGTATGCATGTATGTATGGCACACAGAAATCTCTTCCAAAAAGCCTGAGGCTCTGAGCAGCCTCAGAATCACTGACAGCCCCAGAGGGGTCTGTTCTGTGCCCTAGGAGTGAGGGCACTGCAAAAGGGGAGCCCCTGGCACACATAGCCAAGGGCAGAGCAGCCCAGGGTAAATTGAAGCCAGTACTGCCTGGCCAAAATTAACATGCTCCTTGTTGCCTAACCTGTAGGACTCATCCCAGGAGTTCTGAAAAAGTATCAAACTGTGGTATGCACGTTTGGAGAGTAGAGCAGCACCTCGCTTGAGTTAACAGTACCATCATGTGTTAACCTAGGCAGAAGTGTGCTTTTGTCACCATTATCACCAGGGTGTGAGCGCTTACTGGAAAGCTTCCTTATCCTGGAGAGCAGAATCTAAAGGGAAGCAGTTGGATTGCATCCTGAGCTCCCCTGGCTTTGGCACACATAACTGAGCTCCCCAAATACTGCTTTAGCAGAGAGTTGGACACAGAGCAGAACAAGGAGGGTGTCTCTCTTGCACAGTGTAGTGACACCAAGCCCAGCTTCACAAAATCAGATGTAAAGGAGGAATAGCAGCAAAAGCATCCTTGAGCCTTGGCCAAAACCCACCTGAGAGGGAACTTCAGGTGCCACTTCTGCTGGGAGGTCAGGCCAGCATGCTCAAGGTCAGATTTCTGTCAGAGGCAGCTCTACTGGCTGCAAGATGATGTCCATGTTGAGTCTGAAATGGTGGTGGTGGGCAGGAGATGCACCTCCACCTCATCCAGCACTGCCAAGACTGTGGAATTTTTTCTCATGCAAAGTATCAAGATGGGAGCATCCTTGCTCATGGATGTAGCTTTCCTCAGCAGAGAGGGTGTATGGGGGCATTCTCTTGCTGTGGAGAGTTGGGGAAGGAAAACATGGTGTCTCCTGTTGCCATGCTGGTTGCTGCTGATGGCTGCCTTGCTCTGGCTGTGCCCTTCTGATCCAGCTCCAAGTCTGCATGCTGGCTGTACTATCCCTGCAATTTAAAGTTTGTTTGACCAGCAGGAAGCCACCAAAGAGTGTGTTCAAGGTAAAGACAAGTTTGTGTTGTTTGTGGAAGAGGATGTCAGACTGGATCCAAGGAGTGGAGGAAAGATCTGGTCTGAAGTTCATTAACTTCATGTAACTCGGGGTGGGTCCGAGCCTTGAATGTGCAAAGCAGAAAAGAGATTAAGTGAGGGAGAGTGGAAAAGGTAAAGCCACAAATATTTGAAGGCCAGGAAGGGAACCTTCTGCTCAGCTGCCTGGACAGAGGTTTATGATTATTTCCTATGCAGCTCAGTTATGTTATCCACTGTGAAAAATCATTGGCCATGGAGATATCTGATAAGAACTGAGCTGGCATCAGTTGGGAGAACAAAATGTCAAGAATGCTTCGCACTGCACCCCCACTTCTACCAGCAGGCAGGATATTGGTCTGGGAACAGTGTGTTGCTCACCCTTATCTCTAATTGCCCTGCTTGCCTAGCTTCTTTACTGCTTCCTGATGAATGTAAATATGATGTTTTGAGATTTGATCTTCTTCTAAGAACCCCTTCCCCTCCTACTTCTCACCCCCCTGACCTGAGTTCCCTAATGCATGGCTTTGGCTTGTGATGAGAGGTCTGGGAAGCTGGGAATGATGTGAGTACAGAGGAATACCTCTAATTTGGCTAGCTCTATACTCCTGTGCCAAGGGTGACATAGCTTTCCCCACAGAACAGAAAAAGGTTGCCGTTTATGGCAAAATCTATCTGCTCCCAAGTGCTTCACAGAGAAGCAAAGCAAAAATCCCTTTCCTCACTTATTTTGGCAAGAAAGGGGATTCGAACTGTGGGTTGCTGAACAGCCTCAGCCTACACCATGACTGTCCAAGGTACACAGGAGGTGTCAGGAACAGGCACCAGGAGGAGGAACAGCTTCAAGGGGAACCAATGGGCTGAGGTGGGACACACTGTACAGAAGCTCAAGGACTTTTCTTCTGCCCATGACACATCTCCTTCCATCAAACCTACCCCTCACCTCTGCAGGACTGGAGAGCTGTGTCACCAGCACACTCTGTGGGTACAGAAGCTCATCCCAAAGACATGTGAAGAGCTGTTTTTCTAACAGTAACACATATGGCATCTAAAGACACTTTTGTTCCTCAGTAAGGTGGGACAGGCCTTGTTAGGGTGGAATCACTAATGTTAGCCTGAGATTCAGAGAGGGACTGACTTCCCTTTTACTGCTCAATATTTGATAGTCATGAAGCTGCAAAAAAAAAAGGCTTTTCTTTATTCCTTCCTTTCTCAAGCTTGACTGTAGCAGGGTGTCTTTCTCAAGACTGGCTTGGGAGGCTTTGCTTCCCCCACCCCTTGTGAACCATCATATACTTATGGCCCAACAAGGCATGTCCTAAACTGCTGCTCAGATCTGCTGGCAATTCAGTTAATTCCTGTGAAACCCTGGGTAGAATACATGTCTCTCCCTGTGTTGTTGGACATACAATGCAATCCCTGTCCCTGGGGACTGCTGCACCCTTCCCAAAATGCTGCTGGAGGGTATCCAGAGCCAGCTCCCTGATCTCTCTTAGGGCACAGCTGGGGTTCTGAGATGCTGGGGCTCAAGCCCCAGTGACACCATGAGAGCAAGAGCATTGCTGAGCTTTTCCTAGACAGCAGGACAAGCCTATTCAAGCCTGAAAGATGGTCAGGCAAAAGAGTATTTATGTAGCTGCATTTATATAGCTGTAAGACATCTGTGGACATGTATTTGAACAGCTAGATCTTGCCTGAGTGTTCAGGCGTTAATATTCCACTGATATGAGTGAATACAGGACAGTCCTTAAGGACAACATGAACAGTAAATCTTGACATGGTTGTTACATACCACGTGTCTGTGTTTTTGGGAGGGGGGTTCATGGATGTCAGCTGAGAATCATGGATGTCAGCATGCAGCACTGAGTGGAGAGCTTCATGTGGGGGGTAACTCAAGGTTAAGACACTGAGAGCAGGAAGGGGTTCTCGGTGCTTCTTCCAAATTTGGTTGTAATTTGGGGATCTCACCCATGGCATGAAAAGGGTGACACCAGTGCAAGTTCCTTGATTCCAGTAATGATGCGTGGGGATGAGTTCAGGCAGCTGATTACAAAAGCACACTGAAATCCAGAATGAAAAAGAGGAAGACTCAGGCAAACTGTAGCTATCTGACTGCTTTCAGAGGAGGTAGTGAGGACTCTGCCTTGACTGCTCTGTCTGTGACCAAAATAGATCTTCCCCAGCAGGTCCTTAGGGTGGTCATCCCAGTATTAAGTTTTCTTTGTTTGCTATCATACCTTCATTATTTCCAGGTGATCACACTGTTCCCAGTAGCTTCCTCTGACTGCCAGCAGTTCAGCTGAGCTGTTCTTAACCCCTGGCCTATGGTAATTAGAAGGCTTTGTTGGAAGCCTTCAAGTGATATCTGTTGCTTTGGGAGTGATTTGTCCAAGATGGTCAATTTTCACTGTGGAGGAGAAGGAAGGTCACTCGGAAATGTTTGCTCCAAGGAAAAGCTCCCTTCATTTCTATTTTAATCTCTCTGGGGATTAATTACCTCCTAAAAAAAACCTGGAAGATCAGAGAAGTAAAAGCATCAGGCAAGCACGTGTGATAAGGATAGGCTGGGGAAAACCATTTTTCAGACTGACTGTTGCACAGACTTGCTTTTAGAAAGTACTTTGTAAAGGGGAAAAAACATTTAAAAGGAACAGAAAAACGTCCCTGGATGATTAGCTGTAGATACAATTTAAAAAAAACAGCAGAAAATACCCTAACTGGAAAGAAAAAGCCATCTGTCTGCTGAGCACTCCCTTTCCCTTCTCCTCTGCCTGTGGGCCCAGCTTTGTCTGCCGGGGCAGCACGGAGCTGTGGGAAGACTATTCTCAGCCATTCCAGGTTGCAGCTTGACGAGGTGGTAAACCTCCTGCCATCAGATCAAAGCCCATCAGATCAGATCAACACCCCAGCCATGCCATACAAAGGGCAGGTAAGTATGAATTTGTTGGTTCAAAATACTTTTTGAGTTTTTGAGACAATAGCTTGAGACAATGTCTGTGCTGCTCTCTTTTTTCTCTGGATTGGGTGCTGCTCATTCTCTCACACATGGGACGAAGCCATCAAGAGCACCGCACAATGCTTATTCAACAGAAAGGAGCCCTGTCACCATGCCTCAGCCAGATCAGATTTATAGGGATGGGTAATGCAGGAGGGCATTGGTTGGATGAAAACTATCAGATCGTCACCACAGAATACCTATCACCAAAGATACATGTGGATAGACTGGCAGGTGTTATATGAATGAAGGATCTCAGGAGGTTATGTGAAAACCAAGTCACCAAGGGGAGTCACAGCTGAGCTGGGTCAGTTTATCTGGGCAAGGTTCACCACCAGAACTCCTTTGGCCAGTGCTGTTGCTGAGCTATATGGAGCTGCATCCTCCACAACAGTGCTGCTGCTGACTTCTTGTCTGTCCCCCCATCAGGCCCAGCTCCGTTTAGTTGTGAAACCCGACACTCGTATCCTATGTTCAGCAGGTATGAAGACCAAAGTAAATAAGCCTCAATAGAAACCACACTTGTTAGGGACAGAACGCGTGTTGGATTTCATAATTCACCTTGGGACTTGCTTGCCGAAGGCTGCTCCAAGCCCATTAGCACTGGTGTCTATTTTTAGCCCTGATTCCTGTCAGCTGTGGGTCCCAGGCCATGAATGTGATACGCTGTCAAGAATCCCTTTTTTTCACCTTTTAACATTTAAAAAACAGCTGTGGGGTTTTCTTCTGCTGGCTGTTCAACGTCCTCTGCCACAGTAAAGGGAAAAGCTGAGCTGCTGTGCTTGTGGAGAGGTTTCCCATTCCCCATGGCTGATGATTTTCTAACCATCCCTGATTTTCTGGCTTATTTCAGCACATCAGGGATCTAGTTAAGCAAGCACGTAGGACATGGGGGTGCTGGCTAGGCAAACCTCTGGTTGGTGACACCAACCTTCCGAGGCAAGCTTAGGAAGCACAGCTGTTTTCCAGCTATAGTTGGAAAGTTCTGGTGGCATTTCACGGGAGGGTTTTTCAGTATCTCCTTCCTGATCATATCTCCCCTCTGGGCTGTTTGCCAGACAGCAGCATAAGCCTCTCAAAGGCAGAGAGAAAGTTCTGTGTACCGTGCAGGAAAATGTGGGACCTCCTAAAGTGAAAGGAAGCACATAAATGCAAGTTTCTACAGCTGCTGTTAACAGAGCTGGGCAAATCAGCCATACTTTTTTCCCAGCCTTCTGCAGAGTCAGAGGGCTTAAAGGTTCATCTGTGCTTGGAAAGCCAGATGAAAGAAGCATGGAGATAGATGATCTCATGGGAGCAAAGATGAGTGTGATGAGAGGGATTTCTATCCTTACATATAGATGATCTCATGGGAGCAAAGATGAGTGTGATGAGAGGGATTTCTATCCTTCCATATAGGGAGTAAAAACTTTCCACAGATACAGACCTTCTGTTATATTTTTCATCAGCAAAGCCCAGGAGTCCAGAGGCCCTTGGGGTGGCACATGGAGTGATGGGGAAAGAGGAGGGAGGCAGAGACTGGAGGAGAGGAGAGGTAGAGGAACAAAGCAACATCTGAAGCAAGCGCAGGCAGGATCTGAGCAAGCCTGCAGCAGTGAGCTGTGGGAGAGCACAAAAGAGGCTCCAAGCATTGGTACAATTTAGGAGCTGATGGAGTAAGAAGCTATGAGTGTAGGCTATGGAAGGTCCCTGGGATGCATGTTCAAAACCACAGTCCTGGGAAGCCTATCCACAGAGCTTTACTGAATATAATTGTTTATACATTTTCACCTAATTGGGGTTAATCTGCTTTCTACATCGGCTAATCAGCTGGTTCAGAGGCCTAATAGGTTGGAGGGGGATGTTTTGCTCTCCTTCTGTTTTCAAGGCCATGAAGTCAGGGGCAAGCGAGCACTGTGGAGGGGCTCAGAGCTGCCTGCTGTCAAGTCTGGCAGAAAAGTGCTTTATCCCTAGAGGAATGGTGCTGGGGAGCAGGTCTCCAGGAGAGACTAGTGCCTTTCTTCTTGCTAATTGGCAGATCTTGTCGAAGTGCTGGCAAATGGACAAAGTTTTTTTTTTATTACCATTTTGACTTGTCATGAGTGTTTCGCTGGAATTNTGCACCGGGGCTTTAACATGAGTCAGTGCTTGTCCAGACCTGGCTTCAGAGTAGCTTTCTTTTTGAAGATGGCAACTAAACTGGTAAGTCACAGCATGAAGTGCAAGAAATGCTCCTGAGATGTCCAGGTGAGGTGGAACTCCTGAGCAGCAACTGCAGCCAAAAAGCATTCCTACAAGATGCAGTTGGAGCTGTCTGGAAAAGGAGCCTCAACTACAATGCAGCACAAGGACAGCCCAACAAGGAGTCCTGGGAGCCACAGGGCAGGGGTTCAGCTCTGGCCTCAATGTCCAGAGTTGCACCTGGACCTTCAGGGGTCCCTCCTCACCTACACCTTTGAGTCTTAGTAAGAAGCCCACTGCTAAGGCTATTTAAAGCTGAAATGTCAGGGACAGTAACAGCATTTTTCTTTTTTTTTTTTTTGCCAGCATTTGACAACCAACATTGATTTTGCAACTTCACTGCTGTGGGTCTCAGGCACTGACCAAAATGCTTAAGGAAGTGTAATGCCAGAGTCAAGCAAGTGTCATGCCTGGGTGGATTGTCATTTCTGCATTACGTCTCAGTCATCATCAGATCCAGTAACATACATCCCACCTTTTTTTCTTCCTCTCTTAGTGCAACGCATCATCTCCCCAGTCTCACGCTCAGTTGCATCAATTCAACTATTAGCATGGGCAGACTCCAACAATTGGAAGACTATTATTATTTTTAATCATCTCCAACTGGGGCTTCTACAGTAGTGTCCAAGACAAATTGAAACAGTTGCAACCCTCAACTTCTCATTTTTTCCCTCACTAGTGCTCTCTGAGTTTATATTATTCAGGACATGAAGTA